>DWCF01006600.1:0-12093 GCA_018230265.1 Delias oraia | reverse complement strand
TGTTACCAGTGATGACTTACGGTGCGGAGACGTGGTCTCTCACCATCGGCCTCATCTCAAAGCTCAGAGTCGCTCAGTGAGCAATGGAAAGGGCTATGCTCGGAGTTTCGGTACGTGATCGAATCAAAAATGAGGAGATCCATAGACGAACTAAAGTTACCGACATAGCTCGCCGAATTAGCAAGCTGAAGTGGCAATGGGCAGACCACATCACATGTAGAGCGGACACGGACCGGCAAACGCAGCGTGGGCCTTCCACCCACAAGGTGGACAGACGACCTTATAAAGGTCGCCGGAAGACGCTGGATGCAGGTCGCCTCCGACATGTATTCATGGAAGTCCACGTGGGAGGCCTATGTCCAGCAGAAAATGATGATGAATGATGAATGATTACATTTCTTGCTCCGCATCTCACTCGAGACGGACGCATGTCATATTTTTATACACGGCGAATCGCATTTGAAATATTCCTTTAAAAAAGAAGCGATGCGGAAAGATGGCCTTTGTGTGCCTGATGGTTGCTAACACTACATGTTCACTAAAATTCAATTGTTATTGCCACGTTAAAAAAGAATTTTATAAAACTAATTGTCTGGAGAATTGTTTCTACGTTTGCGTTTCTTAATATACCATTTATTTTACAACTATTTATTGGTTGACTTTGCCTTGGTTGTAAAATAGCAAGGTTGTAAAATTAGAATTTAAGTTACAAGCAATAAAAGTAAGACTAACTTGGGCCACTTCTAAGAAGTACAAAAATATTCAACACATTTCTATATCTTCAATTCCGACCTAGTTTCACTTGTTTACAAAGATGTTAATATTTTTGAATAATTCGTACTTATAAATATCATTAATCGTTATCGCAGGTGTAATGGAAACGGTTCAGTTGATTCTCGGTAATCGCACCAAGTCGTAAACAGCCCGCTGTGGCCTCGCGCTTCGTACGATTCTCGCGTCCACCAATAGAAGCCGCACTGATCGTCACATCACGTCATAACCAACCAATTGCAGCTCTAACTAATCACGCTATCACTAAAAATAGCTTATCTGAGTCATGGAATAAAAGCAGTGGTTGTTTCTTGCCAATGTTTAGAAACAAGTGAAACGTTGAGCGTACAGCACGTACGAACTCTGATGATAAAGTTAATTCGTGTTTAGTGCGTTGAGTGATACCGAGTGAGTCGGGGCTAACACATGGTTCGTTCCGGCCACGGCATGGAGACCACATTCTACGACGAGCAGTATCCCCTCAGTGGCCCAGTGGAAAATCTAAAAAGATCACTCACGCTGGACCTCGATTTGGGGCGAGGCAAGCGGCTCAGGAGTGGGGCGCCGCTGCTCTCGTCGCCCGACCTGCAGCTGCTCAAGCTAGGCTCGCCGGAGCTGGAGAAGTTGATCATGCAGAACGGCATGATCAGCAGCGCCACACCGACACCGGGCGGGCCGGGGCTGTTCCCCCCCGCGGCCCCCACCGAAGAGCAGGAGATGTACGCGCGGCCATTCGTCGAGGCGCTCGACAAGCTGCACCACAGCGAGCCCGCGCCGCTCGCGCGGGTCATCTACGCGGACCTCGACCGCCCACTGGATCGCTACCCCACGCCGGTGGTGAAGGACGAGCCCCAAACGGTGCCCAGCGCCGCCAACTCTCCCCCTCTGTCGCCCATCGACATGGACACACAAGAGAGAATCAAGCTGGAACGGAAGCGGCAGAGGAACCGAGTGGCTGCCTCTAAGTGCCGGCGGCGCAAACTGGAACGTATCTCGAAGCTGGAGGAGAAGGTGAAGCTGTTGAAGGGCGAGAACGCGGAGCTGGCGCAGATGGTCGTCAAGCTCAAGGAGCACGTCTCCCGGCTCAAGCAGCAGGTGCTGGAGCACGCCAACGGCGGCTGCCGCATCGACGCGCACTTCTGACCGCGCGCGCCCGCCGCTCCCCACATTCCATGCTAGTCGCGCCCGCTCGGACGCAGCATACAAAGCGATTTGTGATCTTAATTTTATCGTGTATGATATAGTTAACTCTAGTGTAAGGTGATTTGTGGTGTTGTTCAGAGCCTCCGCTGCTTGGAAAGGATGTACTTAGAGAAAGTTGGCTTCTGTAAGTCGCAGTTCGTTTTCCTTGTATCAGTATTGCGTTGTCTCATTAGTGTAGTGTAGAAACTAGAAAGGATGCATAATATGCACGTCATTGGCCTGCGAGCTGAGCGAGACCGGCGCGACGTTGCCGTTCCTCCCTTGTTTTCAACTTGCATTTGAGCGCTCCGAATGAACGCCAATTGGGTGTCCCATTGTTCATTTGCGTGTAAGTGACCTGACTGAAACGATTTTTGGTCCGTCCGCCCGCTTCGCATAATAAGCAGATTTAAAAATTATTGAAACGAGAAAGACTATTTGACAGCGCCTTGAGCCGCAAGTGCGAGCGAGACGCATATACGGTGGAGTCGGCAACGGTGTATGATAGTCACAAGCGGATGTTCTGCTAATTAAAATTCTGCCTGCGCCGCCCTCGCGGAATGGCGGCCATGTGTTCGGCAATCGGACGTTCCGAATCACGTTTCGTTGGACAAGGTTAACTTTTTCGGCCAACCGCAGCGTCTTCGCGCCCCAAGCGACAGCTCAAGTGCTCTGATAGTGTTGAGAAGCTCGCGAGTCGTGTGAAAGACTGACGAATGTGAGACAGTGTTAGTTAAGTTGGAAGTGTGAACGTGTGATTTGTAGTTGAACTGACCCGGTGCTCTTAGTGGTCTTACCCGAGGCCGTCCGATTAAGTGTGCGTGTGAAAGTGGAACGGCAGATGACACTGGTTGTGAGTGATGTATTTATTAGTGAGAATGAATAATTTTAGGATCAAGTAGCAATCTCGAGTGCCTACGCTTTTAAACGGAAGCCTATTACTTTACGTTTTATTGTTTTTGTTACCATTAAATGAGCTACAGTAAAACCTGTCTGTACCATTGTCTTCTATAAGTTACTATAAGAGAATATACCAACTAACGGTTGATTGTTATAATTGTATATTATATAGGGCAGCCGGCCGGCAAAAGTTGTTGAATATGTTTTGTGAGTCGCGCCGTATCGCCGCCGGCGGGCGAACCTTTTTTGTATTATTTTTTTACAGAAAATTTCAGAATGTTAACAATACTTTGTAAGTTTATAAATAGAAGAACAGTTATAACTAAAATAATATATTTCTATGAATGTAACAAATTAAGTATATCGTTTTATACTGAAATACAATATATTGTATTATGTTGAAGGAAGGAAAAAATAAATTATGAAGATTATTATACCATTTTATATTTTCTTTTATTTACCCATTTCATTATAACATTTGCTTTAGATGACGCAATTCATTAGTAAACCTGACAGACATGAATAATAATTAACAATGCATGCAAAATGCGCCGTCATAAGATTTTAAATGTCTTCGAAGTTCGAGTTGTGACGCAAGAACAGAAAGTGACAGATAACTCGTTGCTAACTGACATTGACATATCAGCCATAATATTGCATCAATGGTGGGTACGTAACAGAATTTGCAATTTCCATGTTAATTCGCTGTCGTTTTGTCCATTTCTCCTCTGATACAATCTGCCACTCCTGCAACTACATACTTTTATTGCCAAAATATCTATTTACACTTGAAGTCGGTTTTAAAAATACATATGAATTCATGTAATTACGTAGTGTCTAAATTATAGCTTCTAACTGGTAACCATTTTAAATTGGTGGTAAATGGTAATTATTTTCACTAATTATGCGGCCAGTCACGCAAATTGAAGTAATTGAATTGAATTGAAGTAATATTACTATAATTGTAGTTGGCATTTGTTTTTTGATATTTATGAACAGTGTGAAACGAGAAGAAGGCTCAGCTAGGGCAAGTGGTCCTCTGCCCGTTGACACCCCTAGTCCTTACAGAGCCGCGGGTGCGTTGCCGGCAATTAAGGCCCTACGCTCTTTTCTTGAAGGTCCCCAAGTCGTATTGGTTTGGAAATACTCCTGCCGGCATACATCATTGAATTACCTATGAATAAATGTATATAATATATCAATAAAGTCTGCTTAAAATATGTTATAAACAAGTATACGGCAAAATTATACAATTGATTGTGTTCAGCTCGATCAAGGGAAACACGTCAAGCTGCCAACAGAGTGTACAATATTTCGTATTAGTATTGATTTGTATCTAAGTCATTTATAAAATTCTCGTGTCACAATGTTCGTTCGCATACTCCGCCGAAACGGCTTGACGGATTCGTATAAATTTATTTATGCATATTCAGTTAGTCTGACAATCCATTTCTGTCACTACTATTTTTCATCCCCCTAAGTGTTAGGGGTGAACCACTACTAACATTTTTTAAATATTTTCACTCATTACCATCCCTTGTTTTTTTATAGATATTAGTCGTTGGTAATGTGGCAAAACTACGTTTGCGGGGTTAGCTAGTGGTGCTTATAATGATTACAAACTATTAAAAATAATTGGTTACAATGTCCATAGTTTGTGCTCTAGGGAAAGCCTATGGAACTTGGCAAAGAAATTCACCTCGACATAAAACAAGTATGTCACGGATAACAAAGATAAACATTATTTACTAAATATATCGAAGGCCGGTGATATACTGCGGAGTGCCAAATCCGTCGCTTCCGGATATCCGGAAACCCGATTACCCGAATGCCGGTGACTAATTAAATCTAGCACGTTTTATATTTGTAACACACGACAGATAGTCACGTATCAATTAATAATATGTATACTATCAATTATAGAGCAAATCTAATGACGTACAGATTATTATAATATCAAGCAGGCAATTGCATAGTAGGTAGGACCTATATTATGTACATGCCAACTGCCGTCAAACAAACAATTCATTCGAAAACTTACAAAAATTGAAATTGTCTCATTCAATCATTGAAATTTAGAAATTCAACTGATTTGTTAATAACTGTTGAAATTAACAAACAACAATCCGGAAAAGTTTTTTTATGCACATAGTTGGTGTTGTATTAAGCATAAGTAATCATTGAAAAGTGATTAATGATTGTGACAGCCAAAATTTTCGTAAGCTACGAGTAATCTATTTGCCGCTTTAATGGGAGGGCGGGAGGAAAATGAAGACCGGTTCAAGGGGCCTAGTATCCACGATGTTTCAGTTTTTTAAAAAAGAACAGTATTCCATTTTTGAAAAAGTACTCCCGTCTGTATATTAATTATTATATTACTTCTGATAAAATAAACGAAATCCTTAAAGCTAATAGGGTATTTTATGGGCGAAAGATCTCGGGATCCCACTTTCCATACCTCTGTCGATGTAAGGGATGCTTGGGATGTGGGTTAGTTCGATTGGAACGACACCAGCCAAAGCTATTGCTTCGACGACTGTTTACAAACATCATGTTTTAGTTCGCACGAGTGATGTTATTGAAACATTAATTTATTTTCAATAGCATTGAATTCTTCTTGGTATATTCAAGTAAGACGTGGATGTTATTAGGCGGCGGTGTGGCTAGTACTACTTTAGATTAGTACTTTATAAAACTTACAACTTACGGAAGGACAAGCACCTCTGTGTAGAAGGTTGTTTGCCTTCAGCGTTGCTCAACGGGTCCATGAACTCGTGCCTTCTTGGGGGGTGGCGACAGTGCTCTGCTTCCACAGGGAATGTGTCTACTATTTGAACGCGGAACTTATGATGCTTAAAGACGTATCTTCTAGGTAGATATATCATATGATTTGCATTTTGTTTGTAATTCATGCATAACTATTGGACCATAACACTATTTTTGAGTTAAGAGAGATTTGCAGACGATTACCGACTAAACTTACATTCTCGATATTCACTATTAAGCCAAAGTATGTAAATACATACAAAACTTCAAAAATTATTTTTCAGGACTCATCGTAAAATAAAGCCGCTGTATTTGGCACTCGTTATTTATATATGTCTTATAGTTTCATTGAACTTATTTCCCGTTCAGAAATATAACCTATAAACATGCCATACACAGTAGAAGTCACCAAAACTATAGACAATAGAAGCCTTTCGGTTGGAATCCTTCCAAAAACACCGCACTAGCCCGACTGTCGTGTGCGGTCCGGTTACTGCAGGTACATACTTTGCGAGGTGACTCATGCGCATTAAGCAAAGACAATTTGATAGACGGTTGTTCATTCATTAGTCCCTTATGTCATTTGTCTGTATTAATTACAAGAAAATTTCTACAGCTACGCATTGGGAATGTGAATTGAAACGAGCGCATTTGTTACTAACTTCATATCACTACTATTGGATAGGAAGGTAACATAAAATATATATACGTTACCTGCAGGTAATAGCTAATATAGGTGTTCATTGCAACCTTAAAATAACGATTTCCTCGATTTGAATCCATAAGAGTCTATGTAAAATAATTAAGTATACATTTCCGTTACGTTCGCTATCAGCCTGTTGTTCATGTTCCATTTTGAAAAGTGATAATACACTCGAACTAACGAATTTTGAAAACCCAGAACCTTTATGCAACGTTAAGATTTGTCGCGACAGGTTTCGACACGTATTTTTGGAAAATTCATGTTTTGTTACCTACCTAGCTCTAGTTTATAAATAGAAAATATCTACAGAAATTTGATCAAAATGTATTTTTATGTGAGTGATGCTGTTTTGCTATAACGAACCTAATGTCAAGTTGAATAAAACTATTTTTTATCTCTGTGAATGTTATACAAACCTAACCTTAAAAGAAACCTCAGTTTTACATTTTCCTTCGGATTATTTACAACTAAAGTTGCACTAAATAAATTTTAACTAGGTATATTTTTAACTACATAATTAAAAAAATGTGTGAACATAATATTGAGTATAATATAAATCAGTGGAACATATTTAATAGCGTCGTAGTGGTATTTATATAGAAAGTAAAAAAATATAATTCTTAGGAATCTTGGCAGAATATATTTCAAGTAACAATCAAAAAGATATTAAAACCTTTTAATCATTTTTTAACCCACTACTGTTTAAGACACTCATATCACGAGAGCACGAATAACAATACCGTGATATAAAGAATAGAGTTGAAGCGAGCTGGCTCTGTTCCAAGGCCCGCACGTGTACAGAACATTACGTCACAATACGATACAGATAATATTTAATTAGGTCTACCAATCACATGATTAATGACATTCATTATTTCCATCACTGACAGTCCATGGCTTAACAATAATAATTGGATTGTTGTCAGTTCCTACCAAATGTGTTTTAATTCACGGAATAGATAGTACAGAATATCATAAAGTACATAATTATCTTTAAGTTTTCATAATATTTCATATTAATCAATATGCATGTCGAGACCGTCGCGTGCGGCGCGAGTGTTGTACGAGAAACATTTGCGAATCGTCTTTTCAAATTCGTACGGTTTGTAACCTCAATCATAGAGAGTAATGAATATGCAGAAGGCCTTTAGTATAGCCTTGTCTAAACATTGTTCAATAACGCCCAAAAACTCACAAGCAAGTTGTCGCCGGGCCCGAAGCACTTTCACAGATTTCACAATGCAATGCATCGAAGGCTCCTGACATACTTTCCTTCATTGTTTACATGCGCCGCCTCGTATTCAATACTTAAGTCTGTAGTTAACTGTCTATAATGGCGAAATTAGTTTTCTTACGGCTAACTATTTTTTAGAATATATCCCGTAGAAAAATAGCTTTTCACATATTTACCTTTTAACCGTGATTTAGTTTAAAAAAACTTGACGTTCTATCCTTTGCTTTATTCGTAAAAACTTTATGGTTACTTGTTATTTGCGTCATGTCAGTGTGAAAATGTTTACTTTAATTGGCACAAGAAGTGAAAGAGAGCGAGAAGAAGCGGCGTGCGCACACGCGCCTTTGTTCGCGAACAAAGAGTTAGGTACGTGCCAATAGGCGCGTATAGCACGAGTCGTTGCGTGTGTGTGAACTGCGGACAAGGAAACATGATCGATAAGGGCACAGGTGCTGGTACGGCTTACGTTACTTTAATAGGGTTTCGGGAAAACACAGCAGTATCGTCAATCATTCAAATATTATGAAATTATGTTGTTGTATCAAATGTTTTGTTAATTTAGGTATATTTTAATTAACTATAATTCTGCCATTTTCTATGACAATTATTAAATTGTATACAATAATGTTATTTAATGATGGACAATATTCACATTAACAAACTCAGAGAGTATTTTGACAATATTCTGCCGTTTTGGTAGCACCATTTTAGAGGAAATTTTTCTTCTTTACAAGTAATAAGAATAATGTTAGTTCCAATATCAATTTACAAATACACAGCCATAAGACCTTCATCTAACCTTGTAAACATTGTGATACTGATAACCTTTAAAACCAAGAAGAGGTTATGCGTTTCTTTAATAACAAAATACATAGTATGTAGAATATCGCTCCAACAGGCTCCGACGAGCCTCATGTCATTGACTCGTGCCCAAAAGAACATTCAACATGGACAAAGAATGAGGGCCATCGGTTAATGTCAAATACACAATATGCCCGCACAGAAAATAAATTATCGTTACACACGCCCATAACGCGCAGCTAAATATGGAATTTTGAGGCGATTGAATTTTAAGGTTTACACAAATTTGTATATTTAGGTAGAACTTGTTATTGAACTAAGAATTTATGTGTAATCTATGTTGTATGTAAGTTTAAAGAGGTTTACTGAGTTGAAATTGTTGTCTATTTTATTAAAGTTCAATAAAAAATGTAAATTCGAGGTTATTTTTGTACATTTAAGAAAGTTTTTAAACCATATATTTATTTCTTAATCCAAGATAACATTATTATGATGGCAGTAAGTTTCCCGGACCAAATTTAGCCTAGATAAAATATAATGCAAAGAGAATCTGTGATAGAAGAGTCTATAGAGAACAGAACGGGATACTATCCAATTTTTGGGGAACAACTTTGTTAATCTTTATAAAGTCGCGACTTGTGGGCCATAAAATACAATTAACTGACTTGAAATGCTTGAAGAAAATGCATAACCATTTGCAAATTACTTATTGTAAACGTCAAACGCGGATGATTTACTATCTATTGTCACAGTGTCTGCCACCTGAAGCGTTGAGGTCTTGCATATAATTGTAACTATTTGAATAACAATTGCAGTACGGAGTACCTATTCCATAAAATGTTAAGGTGAACATGTTTTAGTTTTTACACATATGTATATAATATGAGTGTCAAAATTGGAATATTTTATGTAACCGAACATGAATTACACTTATGATATTACATACAGATACACATACAAATTCGCTTGAGATGCGTGATACGATATAAGTACATACATATTCATGAAGAAGTTTCATGTAACATTTCAAGTACTTATAATAATTATCGTCTAAGTACGGCCAATTTGTATGTGTTAGGACTTTGTAGGTACTTGCTATCAGCTCTACCGACTACAAATAGATATTTGTCGTGTAGTGTTGTAAATAATAATACTCTGTGCTAACTATAGACAAAAGAGTAGAGATAAGTATTGTTTTCGAAAAAACAAAAGAATACACTTGAAATGTTACATTGAAATGTCAAGATGTGATATTGGAGGATATTGAATCGAGCTAGAAAACTCTTTTTTACAAACACAATTTGATATAAATTTTTGCTTTATTTCTGAATGTTGTTGACATTTTGATAATACCGAAACGTACATCGTATAATTTTTTCAACAAGACTAAGGGTCGTTATACGATTTGCAAGACAATTTAATTTCCAACCTTTTCTACTCCTAGGCTAGAATATTATATTTTTAAGTTAAGTGACAATAATGTCTTTATTCAATATTTTATACGGAGCAGGTAGGTCTCCCGTATGGTAAAAGAACATCGCCGCTATTGTGTTGTCGGATTTTAACGCATATCCTTACACATTTAGCGAAACAGTACAAGTACCATTTCTCACGCTAAGCATTTTTTGAGCCCGTGGTACCGCTTCGGAGGAACCGGTCCAACAAGTGCGTCAGCATATGCTTCAGCATGGCTCTACCACGGGAGAAAAACAATAATTCTATATGCAATTACAAAAAAGAACTGTCGAAGAACCTTAAATAAACTTAAAATTATAAACAATACAAACAGTCCATATTAAATATTGATACAGGCTTTTAGTCCACTAGGTCTCGCTTTTCAACTGAAATGTATAAAAATTGCAAACCTCCAAATTATAGCGCCGTAACATTCAACGTCGTAAGTTATACAGTGAGAACAGGTCACTCACCCCATCCTCATTTTAAACAATTGTATGCTTGGTCAATTATTACCGTGATTATTACACATTAAAGAATGTCTGCTGTTCTTTATTTTAGGAGCACAAGAGTTGGGAAGGATATAATATACAATAACCTATGTTGAGACTTAACCAAGACATTGTCTGTGTCTGCTTGTTTGGTCAGTCTGTTTGCAAAGCTTATCATTATCTTATCACCGCTTATCGTCTTTGCATACTCGTATTGGACATTGCGGAATATTATACAAATATACCCAACCCGAATAAGTTTATACTTGCTATGGTAAGTATGTATGTACGGCACCTATCTTAAATAATAATTACTATATTATATAATTAAATACAATATTTAATATTATTTTGTATTTAATTTTGTATTTTTTATGTAAGAAACACTATCGCGCACTTGGTTTATAAAGTAATTAATTTTTGTTATGTGATGACTTTAATTAAAATACATTCGTCCTTACATTTTAATTTTACAAATTATTACGAACTATACTAATAATTATTATTTATTTAGTGCTGAATTGACTATAAATCTGGCCCATCAGTTGAAAGAGTTAAAAAAATTTATAAAAGTATTGAATTATTGAATAATAGTTCATCAAAATACTAACTTTGCACAAAATGTCTTGAAATCGAACGCAAAGCAGGTATTTCGTTTACATATTCGGTTTTTTTACATTAAAGTAACTGTAAATAAACATAATATGTAGCGCGTAGGTACAACCACCTAAATATTAGGTTGCTACTGGCAAAAAGCATCGAGAGAAAGCAGTCAGGTCAGCAAGTTTCCTTCGCCTCCTCCCACGCTCACTCAACAAGGATGCTTTCCTTCATACATATTTATCTTGCAACAACCTACTCAACACAAAGCCTTACGTTACTTGGAAAAGTTCGGTTTGGGCAAGACGTAAAAACCTAGGCATGTTACTTCTAATGTTAATTTGTAACTATTCATTTAAAACTGGTTAAATAGTTAATAGTTAAAATATAATATTTAGGTAGTATTAGAACGAGTATAAAGTAAAATTAAACATTTATATATTAAAATATAAAATAATAATTAAAATATAATATACAATTGTACCTTTAAAACAATCTTTTTTAGTAGGAGTCAGTAGGACTTGTATATTGAAACTATGTATTTCATTTCACCATGAGGCTATACCCTTCACAAAGAGCTATAAATTGTTAAAGCACTCTTATCTCTTCGAGTAGAACCTTCTATAAGAGGTGACGTTTAAATGATTGTTCTCAGAAATGTTATCTATTCAACAATACCAGCTAGCATTCTGAGCTTTAACATAACACAAGGAAACTTTTACAAGTATTTCCTTCGGTAAATAACCTGCAATTTCTCAGTCATTGTACATCATATCTATCGTTCCATGTAGGTATATTTCTGCATGCTTTATCTTGTTTCTTCAGTTAGTCACAGATCAGTTTTAAGTTAATTCTAAGGATTTTTTCGATGTCTGTAATGACATTTAATTTTATAATTGTGTCAATTACATATTAACTAGTATATTCTTTGTTCGAACAATTCTTCATTTCATTTTAAAAGAAACATCTTCAAATTACATTATTATAGCATTAAACTTATAATTTATGTATATGAATTATATGTTTTAAAATTATTTCAAAACGCCGAGAATGATAAATATCTATTATAATACAGTATAAACATATAAAAACGTTCATCATCATCAGCCCATTCAAGTCCACTGCTGGACATGGCCTCCCCCAAAGACGCCCACCCGTTACGATCCTGAGCGATCTGGATCCAGCGGTTG
>DWCF01006599.1:0-12096 GCA_018230265.1 Delias oraia | reverse complement strand
TTATCTTGTGTTATTATTATTATTATTATCATCTTGCCTATGTCCAGCAGTGGATTTAGATGGGCTGATGATGATGATGATGATATGTTGTTAATTGTTTGAATCATAACGAAAACAATTTTTTCAAGTGATACTTTTCTAAAATCACTGATATATTTTAGAATATTAAAACGCAGCCTTTTTGTAAAAAGGCTTGATTATAGAACCCGGATTTATAATAGTTAGCACCAAGTTCTTCTTAGTGTACATTAGGACTTTGCTAAACCAGAACAAATTGAGATTTACGATTGGCCGTGCAAACTAGAAACAAAACTTAGATTATCTTTGTTCATATTTAACTAGTTTAATATTAAATGCACAAGGCAATAGTATAGTATTTGCAATAGTATTTACTTATAAATATAAGTTTATATAACCTAGATAAATTTATTTAGACTATATTTTATTATTTTTATATTCAAGCATATTAAATGTGTGTTATTCTATATTACTAAGATTGGGATTCCGAAGACACATAAACTATTGATAGACAGAACAGTAAATGTATTATGATCCATTCAAGTCACGAGACTTAACTTTAAGCAACACGTAAACCTATTAGAAATACAAATAAATTCAAGATAACATTTCTTTTTAAGATTTAGACACGTTGAAGAACTTTACTTTCAGTGTGAAGAATATTAAAGTATACAAGTTAGTTCAGTTAATAAGAGGTACAGAACAACGTTCTTGAGCCGGGATCAAAATGGAAATCACCTTGTGTACTCGTACGATACAATAGTCCTAAAGCTAGCAAAAATAAAAAAACAATAAAATACGGAAGGAAAATAAAATCGATAAAAATACAATAAACTGACAAACAAACAACTAAACAAAATGATTTTTTTAATGGAATTGGTGGCAAACGAGCAGGATGCTTACCTAAGGCACGTGGTCCTCCGCCCATGGACCAGCCTCAGGTTCCAGCACTTACAGAGCCACGAGTGCATTGCTTGCCTTTAAATATGTATTACTTGTAAAACTTGAACTATTGCTTTTTATTTTCTATATTAGAGTTTTTATTTAAAATAGGCATTTTTGGAGACCAAGGAGACGTTATACAATTATAATAAATGCAATGTCATATTTAAAATATATTTTTTTAATAAAAATCGGGAAGTAACACGCAAAGAGTCCAGCCATAGATAGCTCCTCCTAGGTCGTGGATACTTTGCGGGCCTAATAGAGATAGATCTTTTTTTAAAGGACCCCAAGTCTTATTGGTATGAAAAAACTTCTGCTGTTAACTTTTTGAGAGCCTCTTAGCTTAATGGTTTTAAAAGTGTACCATGAAGCGAGAGGTATCGAGGTCGAATCCCGGTCAGGGCAATTATAATTTAGTTTATAAATTATTCGGTCTCTGGAAGGGCTTGACAGTGCCCGGGCGAGTATCTTAATTTTGTCGCACCCGTGGGAGAGCCGTTTTCCGCTATAGAAGAAAAAAAACTGATTTTACAACATGATGGTGCGCTGCAGAATATGTTTTAATAGACACAGTTGTGGAACGACAAATATCGCGGTGATATAGATGAAACTTTGTATAGTGCCCATTCAATTATAAAATTCAATTGCATATATTATAACAAACAATCCTTAGAACTTGCACCGTGATAAATTCGATAGGAGATATTTAGAAAACCAACAAACATAAGAGCAGATATTATTTATCTAGATATATTTGTTGATATAATTTACGTCTCACTAAATCAAACTCCTAGGCTATACACAGATATGCGTATACCTGTCTAATAATACGAGAAGCTGTGTTCACTAAATCCTCTAATTCGTGTGCCGTTCGCGAGACAATTCCCGTTGGTATTTCGTAAGAAAATCTCTCGAAAGTGGTATATTCAGGATTATTTAGGTACCGCACGTGATTTAAGTGACTGCTCAAAACATTTACTTCCGTAATATAACTTCTTCGTTCGATTCATACGTTGTATATAAAATAATGAATCACATACAGGGTAGTAGTAACGAGTGAAGTTGTTGTGCATATGATAAGTGTATGTCAGAAGTGAATATGTAATATTGGAACAATTTTAAAATTATCTCTTATTATACAATTATTAAACATTAAAATAATCCAGCATCAAATTTATAATTTATTCGTTAGAACGGCTTGACGGGTGAGTAACTTAACATTGTCTTACAGATGGGAGAGCCATGCTGATCATTGGCCTAGCTCATCCACAGGCGCATAGAATACCATTGTAAAACAGAACTTGTCATTTTGCTGAGTGAATTAGAATAGCGGTATAATTTCAAGAGCCTCAGCTCTTGAAATTATACCGCTTATGACACGAAAACATCCGCAAGGCAACCAAAGCCAACCAGCTTAAGTGTCCATGCGCAGTCACGGTCTCTTTCTTACCATAGTGGAGACTCGTCTGCGTTTCCCACTATACAATAAAAAACTGAAGTATGATGATAATTAATTAATTTGAACAAGCATTACATTAGAAAAAAGTAAAACGTCATCATTTGTTAAAGATCTATAACATTTTGTTTCTAGATGTATGTGTATAATATTGTTGTTATTTTATAAACACAATGGATCTGATTAAAATATTACAAAGAAAGTCAAGAATCTGCTTTTATTATTAATGACAAACGTCTTTAGTAATAGAAGCAAAAAGCATAATGAAGAAAAATATAGAAAACTTGTAGCCAGCGTTAGCTTAGGACTTAGAAGTATTATTAATAATTGAGCGAGTGTACAAGCCAAGCGGTTTCGCGAGTATTAAAAATTCTTTTCTACAAAATACAGTTATGCCCCGTGTTTACTTCGTTAAACAATAACGCAATACATCAGTAAACATCCCTAGCCAATAGGTTAATTTGGGGCCATACAACCGGTAGCATTCATATACAATGTAATAAGACACCCTTACATATATATGCTCTCTAAGTGTATACTGAATTACAGTTCCTAAAGAAATAAATGAGTAAAATAGTTCTTATTATAGGTTCACAAAATGTCCTACCATGCTTAAGCGACATTGAAACACGACAACACAACCAAAATGATGAACCAATTAAAGGTGATGAATACCAGGTTTTTCTTGAACGGTGGTGATCTTCAATCCCAGCGCTCCACCTTACTAACACTGGCTTCACCATATCAATTATATGCTACGTCATTATAAAAATGGATTTATAGTGACTTCAGTTTTTATTTGTTAAATTTATCAAAACAAAGATTGTTTTGAATTTTAAAATTTAAACAAATTAAGTATTTTAAAGTATCCATAGTTTACGTAAGTAGATTTTCTAACAAAATGCTTGTTTTATGGCTCACAGCTAAAGGCTTCAGGCGATCCGACTAAACTATTCTATGCATTCGAGATTGATTCTATCATCACATTGCTTTATTTATTGACAGTCGAAGTTTGTTTAGGAGATAGTTGGTTTTAGATGACATTAATATTCATACTAGAAGACATTCAATTATTGCTATATTTAATATATATTTGTAATTAATGTAGAAGTAGACATATTTGCCATTGCATAGTTGGTATAAATATTACCAAACATTAACATTAGTAAGTACGTTAAGATGAATCATTTGAAGTCATTTAATGGAAAATTCCATTAAACTGAAGTCAAATAAATAATGTTCAATATGTTTAAAAGAATGATGAGTGTTCGACTTTAAAGATATTGCGATCCCGAGAACAACTGGTTAAAGATCCTAATTTTCACATATGTAACTTAAGTGTATAAAACATTTCTTCTGTTTAAATTATAATAAAAAGATTTGATTTTAAAATACCTTAAATGTACACAATGCTTATTTATAGTGATTTTGAGAGCTTCGTAGCTAAATGGTTTATAGTATGCAGCAAAAGTGAAGTGAGAGGTATTGGGTTCGAATCTCGGTCCGGACTATTATATTTTAGTTTATAATTTATTCGGTCTCTGAAAGGGCTTGACAGTGGCTGGGCGAATGTCTTAATACTATAACATCTGCGAGAGAGCCATGCTGAAGCATAAGCGAACGCACTGATTTGGCCGGCTCGTCCAAAGTGTTACCACGTACTCACAGAATACCCTGCCTAAAATGGTAGTTATATTTGAAACGGTGCTTCTACTGTGTTTCGCTGAGTGAGTGAGGATATCGGAGGCCCATAAAAATGCCGCTGAAGCGGCATAAAAAGCCGGCGGCACAACCAATACATGGATTGTGGCGGTTTTCAATGAGCGGTGATGCTTTCTTACCAAATAGAAGACCCATCTGCTCCATTGTCAGCTATACCATAAAAAAGAAACACTATAAACAAGACGACATAATCAAAATCATTTAATATGGAAGATAAACATGTATAGAACTATATTAAAATAGAAATAATTAGTTTTTATCCGGAATGTGAGATATTTAATAAAATGTGATATTTACTTTCTTTAGCGCAATTGAATGCGTGAAGCATTGCTCCGAGGCCAATAACCTAGCTACGTGACGTAGCACAACGCTACGGAATGCTACGCATCGTATCTCTTATAAAAATTTCGTAGTAATGTAGTCAAAATTAAAAAAGAGTAATTTTAATGTATAAATATTATAATATATAACACGATTAATATCACGATATGATTGAAACCAATAATCAATTTAATAGTCGTATAAAATTTAGTTACAGGTTGATTTTATTATCAACCAAATTTAATGTAAATATATTTATATTTTAAAAACTACACAGCTGATACATCTTATAGAGCCTTTTGAAGAAATATCAAAGGATTACGTTTTATCCTACATGTTATTAAGGCTTATCCCCGCCCAAAGAAAATCTGATAGCCGTTGCTTTTGACATGACCTATCATTCAGCCTCTTTATATTTTTAATCAAACGATAAATAAGTAATGTTTTGTGGTGCCTCAGATTACTTGCAAGTATAGAATTAATTCTTTGATTCATCTAATAATATTTAATTTAAAGTGGGTAGATAGTCAGTTTTTTCTTAATAGCTGTCAACAATATGTTTTACGTTTCACTTATTATCAACATAAAATTCAATGCGTGATCATAAAAGGTTCTATTTTTATTATATTACCCCGGTATATTTCGGAAACAACAAATCACTAAAATGTGTTATTATGAACAATAATTAACTACATGATCTACTAAGAACAATAAATATAAATATATATATTTAAATATGACTTAAGCATTAAGATTTAAAAACAAATAATATAATTTATATTAAAATACAATTCTAAAACCTTTTAACATTTTACAATTTACAGTATATTTTGCCTTGTAAAAGTAGTTTTGTTGGATAAATTCTTCACTATGCAAGCAGTATCCTTCCCGAATAAATCTTTACAATAATGCAAACAAAATCTCAAAGCAGTGCAGAATTAATGGCAGTACGTGTAAAAGATAAGTGCTAATAAATGTAGTACATAACTGAAGTAATTACCGCGACTGCTAAATGAAATTTCGTATGCTAATTGACTAAATACAATTAAGGGTACGAGCTAAGATTGCACGGTTACACCGGGAAAAAGCACAGCCATATACTATACCAGATACGACAAGTCACTCTTATTTTATATTCCCAAAAAAAGTGTTTAATAGTAATTTTATATATGCAATATAAGTATGCAAAATATAGATATAAAACGTTAATCAATATTAAATGTAACATATAACCTTGAAGTCATAATGTAACCTGAGAAAGAAATGTCATTAAAATTATTAATTTATTACATATTATAATTGTTAATCTTTTTTATTTTTTTAACAACGCAAAAATCTTTCAATGTAAAAATTCTACCAATTTGATCTTTAACCACCTACTAAAATATGTATTTAAAGACTATCGTATATAATAATAAATAATGTGAAAAATCTACTTTAGTTTTTTTATAGTATGGAGGACAATGGAGCAGGTGGGTCTCTTATATAGTAAAAGAACACCACCGCCCATGAATAACCGCGCGATAGTCCGCGCATTTATTATGGTGTCGGAGTTACACGTGGCTTAAGCGGCACTTTCCTATCCGACAAATACCGATTCACGCAGGGTATTCTGTAAGCTCGTGGTAACACTTCGGACGAGCCTTCCCAATTAGTATGTCAGCATATGCTTCTGCATGGCCTTCCCACGAGTGCGGCAGTATTAAGATACTCGCTGGCCACTGTCAAACCCTTCCAGACCGAATAGATTATAAATAAAATATAATTTATAATTGTCCGGACCGGTTTCAAACTTGATACCTCTCGGTCCATAGTACACTTTTAAAATCACTAAACTACGAGCCTGTCTTCAGTATTTAAGAGGTCACTTCTAGTTTATTATATATCTGGTCGTTAATTAAATATCACGTTATACGGGGAGCAGGTGGCGAGGCTCGCGGTAACGCACTGCGGCGTGCGCGCATCTTTACCGCTGGAAGCTTTTTGCGAAGGCTTTCATTTTATTCGAGACATTATGCGGATTATGTCTGCTCTGCTTATATAATATATATTTAATTAAAAATATAAATTTGTTTAGTAGAAGAAAAAGTATCTCATCATCCCAATGAATTCAATTACATATTTTTTTAGGTTGCAGAGAGTCAGAATTTTATTTGTTAATTAGATCATCATTAATTAATTAGAGCATCAGAATTCATCTTATTAGAATATAAGACTAACTTAAATATTGTCAGCAGCTTTTTGTTTCTTCATTTAAAAATTTAGTTAAAAGGTTTACTGATATAATTGAGGTATTTCGTAAAATGATAAGTAGATATAAAACGGTTTATATTTATAGAAACCAACTTAACAAAATATGTCTTCCCTAATATATAATACGTTTTCCAGAGTCATTCTCGCAAAAACAAAAGCATTATACGAAAAAATTGTCATTCTGATCACGTCCACGCGTTTTTCCCTTTGATGACTTTATGTCGGGAGTTGGATTACAGAAACTCTCATATAAAACCTGTTTTTGTAAGTGTCTCTGAATTAACTGAAAGCGCTCAGAACAAATTTTACTCTATGAATGAATTTGAAGGTAGTTTTTTTAAGTCGCTGACTAAACCAACTTTTTAACAGTTTTTAAGCGTTATTTTTGTATTTATTTGCTAGCTGGTAGTAATCTCATTACTTTAAATCATGAATAATTTAAAAAAATTTTACTCTTTTTTTCATTTTAACCGATAATTGATTATATATTAAAATCTTATTAATATTTCAACTAAATTTAAATTCAAAATTCAAACATGTGCACCAATTGAAGATAAATTAATAAATGCAGTTATTTTAAGAAACTAGACTAGACTAGAAGTAATTGAATTTAGCAACCCACATAAAATACTGGCTTAAAGTGTTCTTTACATTTTTTAATTTTATAGGTATAAAATATATTTTAAAATTAAATCTCAGGTAGCCACAGTGCAGGTTCTCTTCGAGTTTTACGGTTACTGTTATCGCTGCAAAATACTTATTGTCATAGTCTGCTACTAGTTAGTAAGTTTTATTAAAACTATTTTTTTTTATTCTATAGCGGACAATGGAGCAGGTGGGTCTCCTATATGGTAAGAAAAACAACCGCGCCACAGTCCGCGCATTGGTTGTGTTGCCGGCTTTATATTTAAGCGCCCTTTTCAAGGGCCTCCTATATCCTCACTTACGCTGCGAAACACAGTATAAGAACAGTTTCACGCTGAGTATTCTGTGAGCTCGTGGTATCACTATGAACGAGCCGGCCCAATTAATGCGTCAGTATATCCTTAAGCTTGGCTTTCCCACGCTTAAAACATTAATAGTTGTTCTTTTCGATAACAATGAGTCATGTTTATAATTTTTTTCAATAATATTGTTAAATCTGGTGATATTTCATTACTGAATATGTTACATAATAATAAAATACAACTTTTTTTGCACATAAAATAAATTCCAAAGTTACTGTTATAACACAATTAATTCTCTAACTTTTTTTCCTAAAAAAACATAACCTGCTTCATGTTTTCCAAAATACTCAACGAATGGAAAATTCTCAATTAATTTTTTGTATTTGTTTTGATGTAGGATCTCTGAGAGAGGGCTTGATTAATCCGGGATATTTCCACAGACTATTATAACATTCAGAAAGGAAAACACAATAACCATTACTCCTTGAAAATGAGATTTTTAAGCTCTGTTATAAGGATTTAAGGCGCTTTGTTAGTTGCCATTGCCATTTGTTATTCACTAATAAAAAATGTTGAAAATTGTAATGCTTTGTGGTCAAGAAAATATAATACAAACATTTACTAAACAAAATAAAAAATTGTCACAAAAAAATTACATTAATCTAAATATAGGATAAAATTATATTTTTCTTAATCATTAAATAATAGCTAATAATTTTAATTTTATGTGATGTATCAGAATATAGCTTGTTGGTTAAATCAAAACATCAGCCCGAGTCGACGCGCTCAGCTTAGCTTTGATATAATTTGCTTTAGGATGAATTAATAAGTTAAGCTATTAAAATCTCATAGCATGAAAACCTCTTCGAATACTCTTATTTTGAACTGATTACTTTGCTCGTAAAATATAGGAGCATATCTTTTCCGAAGTCAGTTATTTGCGCCTAAAACAACAGGTTTTTACTATCCATCATTAAGGCATGTGGTACACTACCATTCGTTTTTCCTTAATAAAATAAACTATGTACAGCGAATCTCTGTCTCTGTCTCGGTATTCTCGGTCTTTGACTCTGTCTGATTCTGTCATGGCTCTGACTCATGACGTCATGATCTGTCATTGATCTAGTATTATTTCGTAGCAGTGTCATTAATTTATCTTTCTTATTTTTTGCCAGACTATTTCTAGTTTCTTAATAAAAGGCGGTAAACCAACCAGCAAGAGGCTTACTTAGGCAATTCCGAGGTCGCGGAGCCGCTGCCGCCTTTTTAGTAATAGCCACGCACTTTTGAATTTTAATTTTTAACCATAATATTACTGATATTCTGCTGACTCTTCAATAAAATTTTAATAAGTAATATTGTTTTGCTACAGTTCTAGAATGTTAAGCAACATACAGACTATAAGTCAAAGATTAGTGCCTAAATTGTATCTAGAATGTCTAGCTTCAACAAAGCTCAGCAAAATGGATTGTCCAATAACCCAGCCACAAATCTAAGCACCATTTATCACATTGCAAGTGTGTCTTGTAGCAATGAATCTTGTTTGACGGTTTTTTATGAATGGATATAGAACGAATTCAAAAATTATATATTCTAATTCTTTTTTCATCTACTGCAATTACATAAACCACAAACCATTTATAAATAACACTACATATGATATGTAATCATAAATAAATTTTACTTAATACACAAATATTAACATGAATAATGTTAACACAAGCAATGTGCGGACTGTGTGGCGCGGTTTGTCATGGACGGCGGTGTTCTCTTACCATTAAGGAGACCCACTTGCTCCATTGTCTGCGATATAAAAAACCTAACTATAAAATATGTAAAATCTCGTGTATTTTAGCTTTATCTTCAACCGAGTTATAAGAGTAATAAAGTAAGATGGCCCAAGTTTCAGAAACGAACAGACATAAAAGTATTTTTCTCTGGCTTTGTATATCTTCATTGTTTCTACGTAAAATTTTCTTATTTAACCTTTAGTTAACCTTCACTAGATTATTCATCATCATCATCATCAGCCTTTTCAAGTCCACTTCTGGACATAGGCCTTCCCCAAGCCATGGGGGGTTATTATGCCTTAAACTATAAATATATAATATAGATTATAACTCTGTTATAATTCTATTAAAATCAATTCCGGTTAATATCTTCAAGATAATTATTAAAATGCAGGTCGCCTCTGATAGGTATGCATGGAGGTCCGAAGGAGGGGAGGCTATATCCAGCAGTGGACGTCCTATGGCTAAAGTGATAATGATGATGAATTTTTAATTACATTTTTGTAACTTATGTTTCACGCTAATATTCTGTGATCACTTCGGAATAGATATCCCAATTAATTCGTTTGCATATGGAACATGGCTCTCCCACAGCTAAAACATATTTTTAATCTTTTAATTTTATGTGACGAAACCATACCCTTCTTTTACATGTGTATTTATAAAACATAATGAAATCTTTAACTTTCTTTATGAAACCTCTAACAATTCGAGTTGTATTATTATAAAATGAATAAATTAATTTACAAATGGACATTCAGTAATTACTGAAACTACTTAAATTTATTTAATAATATCACAATATTAATCTATAGAATTACCATAAACAACTGTTTTATATCAAATCCTGTGCAATCAGCCAACATTCTGTGCACAAACAAGACATGGTGATTCATGCGCGGTTCCGAATGTTGGGAAATTTTCATACAATTCCATTCGTCACCTCAGACTACTGAATAGTTCTTGATTGTACGTGCAAATACTGTATGAATGTATATGACCATGTAATTTTAAAAAATGATACTGATAAAGTTGCCTTTTTTCATAGTATAGCCGACAACGGTGCAAGTGGGTTTCCTATATGGTAATAGACCACCGACGCCCATCACCAACCGCACCACAGTCCGCGCTTTGGTTGTGTTGCCGGCTTTTTACGCCACTTAAGCTGCATTTTTAAGGACCTCCGATATCCTCACTAACTCTGCGAAACTGAATACAAGAACCGTTTTACGCTGAGTATTCTGTGAGCCAGTGGTATATCATAGTAGAGCCGTCTCAAGTAGTACGTCAGCATATGCTTCATCATGAACCCACGGATGAAAATGTAATGTATGATTTCTTTTCTTATTTTCAATATAATAAAAAAATATTTAAAAGTAATTAAATACAAATTCGATTCAACTTTAAGTATTTATTTATTTATTTAAAATAAAGCGTTTTAAAATATACAGCAATAACGTTATCTAAATAATCTAATAAATAATTCTTAGTAATATTACAGGCAAAATGACATTGAAAAGCAGAAGATATAAAGAACTCCAAACAGAATTTAAAACCAACAACATCTCTAACACAATGTCGTGTTACCGTTAGGAACATAAAATTTTTAACATCAACGTGCAACGTGGCTTGGAGAAATATTTACAGACCACGTAGAAGACGTGACTCCATTGCCCTTGCTGCTACTTCACTCTATTATCAAATATTTAATGCACTTTAGAAGTTTAGTATTAAAATAAACTTTTCTTGAAGTATTTTGAACCGCGAGCCCTAGAATACTCCAATATACATTCAGTAACATTCAATAACTTAAGTAAATGCTCTTTTTAACTTTTTAGGATTGAGAAATAATTATTCAAAGCATCAAGCATATGCGCGAATATTATTTAAACAATATTGTAAATCGGAAATTAATATCGCATTTATAATTCTTTCCATACTGGAAATCAATATAGGATCGGCGTCGTTAATATTTTCCGGGACAGAACAATTTTTCACTGTCAGATGATATGAGCGAGCGCCATTTTGAAATAATCACGGACACAAAGGCCTCCGAAAATTAGTGTCTTTTGAAGAAAAAAAGGGGTTTTCTTCTCCCTAATGAGGGTCAGTTTTCAAAGGAATTGGATTTGTAACGTTATATGAGGATTGAATGTTTCGACTGTAGCTTATCTTTGCCTTTCAAAAGGCTTTGATTTCGATTTTTGGGCTCTTAGAAAGTATACCTTTAATTTATCTGTACGAGTATATCCTGTTAAGAAAAGAAAACCATGGATCTTCATATTTATGCATTAAGTGATTTTTAACTTTCAATATTGCAATGGTGTACGCCATTTCTGGACGCCATAGCGGACTTCGCAGCAGTTCCTCCTCTGTGATAAGAGAACATCGCGTTCATGAGCGATGAACAACCGCGTCACATTCCGCGCATTGGTTATGGTGCCGGCTTTTTACGCCGTTTAAGCATCCTTTTTGATGGTCTACCGATATCACTCAGTAAAACTGAGGTATCGATTCAAGTACAAATATTAGATATTTCACACTGTGTATTCCATAAGCCCGTATCACTTTGGACGAGCCGGACCAATGGGACTCACAGAAAACTCAGCTAGATATGGTAATTGTATTTGAAACGATGTTTCTG
>DWCF01006598.1:0-12100 GCA_018230265.1 Delias oraia | reverse complement strand
CTTATATTACTTAATATACTGCCTCAATTAGTTCTGTTCTTTAAATACAAACCCATATTCCCATAGAACTTCAAACTCTTCTACGCTTTTATTGAGTACTAGTTCCGGCATCATACCTCTGGATGTTAGAAGCTTATCTATTTTGATCTTGGCCGCTTCCACTGATCCTCTTGATAATAGCAATATCCGTTCTAGAAGATTGCGGCCTGAAATTTTAATTATTCTATATTTGAGATTCGCCAATTCGCGAAGAGCTATAGGATATCTTATAATATCGTAAATTATTTTACGGCATCAAAATTGATCACATTTTACTAAACATTTGTTTTACAAAAATAGCGCGGCAAACCAGCAGAAGGCTCACCTTATCATGATATACCTCACCTATATACGTTTATCCTAGACGATCCATGAACGCGTGCGTTACCGGCCTTTTAGAGGTAGTACGTTTTTTTTAAGACTCTCTTAAGTTATTTTTATAACTATGACCATTGACAAACAATGACAAAACAAAACTCCACCAATTTTATACATTAAACCATAAAAATACACAGTTTTTACAAAATCAAATAAATAACAACGGACTCCTTGACGATGCCGAAAAATTTTAGACATTTCCTATTATAAGAAATTAACACGCAGATTAACACCTCAGAAGTGATGTCACAACAACCTTATTTGCCTTGTAATGCCAAATTAACGATAATTTACTAACATAAAGTGGCATTAAAATAGTATTCTTTAATATTAGTAACACTGGCTACTTTTGAATATCGTGCTGGAGTCACGTGTTAAATGTAATGGTGGCAAATGAGCAGGAGGATCAATTAGAATAAGCTGCCTTCCACCCATGGACGCTCATGGACAACGCGGATGCGTTTCCGGCCTTTAAAGAATAGGTATAATTTTGAAGGTCTCCAAGTCGTATTGGCTTGGAAATAACTCCACAGAGAAGTGGTGTGCTGGTTAAAAAGTCTCCGAAGCTTTCAATGTAATAAAACATTTCCTCAATATTAAATGATATAGTTAAGATCACCTTCAATTATATTTTATTGCAACACACAGTGTGACAGTAAAGAACAATAATATTCTCCAACTAAATCGTACTGAAACCCGTCAAACCCAAGTTCACAACAATGGCTTTGATGGTCATATATTATGTACTTTGTTAGATACATTATAAACACCATACTCTTAATGTCTCAGTGAGCTAGGAAAAGGGCTATGCTCGGAGTTTCGCTACGTGATCGAATCAGAAATGAGGAGATCCGTAGACGAACTAAAGTTACCGACATAGCCCGCCGAATAAGCAAGCTGAAGTGGCAATGGGCAGACCACATCGCACGTAGAGCGGATGGCCGATGGGGCCGAAAAACCGGACGGATGGCAAACGCAGCGTGGAACGTCCACCCACAAGGTGGACAGACGACTTTACAAAGGTCGCCGGAACATGCTGGATGCAAGTCGCCTCCGACAGGTATTCATGGAGGCCCAAGCGACGTATTACGGCTGAAATGATGATGATGATGACTCTTATTGTAAGGTCTTTTTTAATATCTTCGTCGACTATCTTAAAACAAAAATATATATATATATATTGATGAAAGTTTTAATAACAGGCTTCTATTAGAATATCGGCATTCAAAGAATAAGAGAACTAACCCAATACTTTCAACGCCTCAGACAAATGTTCTTGTTTTTCGCACCATTCATATATTGAATCCAGACTTTGTTTAATTCTCGTGACGTCATTGATTTCGTAGTATTCACGAGCATTCGTGACATCATCACGGGTAACTTCTATTAGCGGGTGATTCAGTAATACCTCCATACTTAGCCTGTAAATATAAACAAAATAATTTTAAAATTAAACTGGTAATAATATTTCTTCTTATTTTTATTCTTATTTAATTAGGCCAGCTCGTCCGAAGTGGTACCACGGGCTCATATATTAGTCTGAAAGTTGTACTGTGTTTATTTGGAAGAGTGAGGACATCGGAGGTTCTTGAAATTATACTGCTCAAGCGGCGCAAAAACCTGCAACACAACCTAAGCGCAGATTGCAGGATTATCCATGGACGGCAATGTTCTCTTAGCGTAGATACGCCTGCTTGATCGGCCGCTGTACAATAAAAAAAATTTTTCATGATACTGTCCTTACTAGATTGAATTATACGTACATTACTTCATAAATTACTTTTAATACTCATTCTAATTTTAAATATCTCTCTTTAACTGAAGGTAGTCTGTGAATTTCTTAAATCGGTACATAATTATTATAACCATATACAGCTAAAGTTGTCACTCATTATATTATTACAATTATACATACTACCCTCCTATTTATATTATAATTTTTTCTAGCGTCCCGATACGTGTTTTCCTACGCATAAAATTACAATTTGTAAGAAAATCCTCATTAACAAAATGATGCGCCATAATAATAAAATGTGATAATTGAAAAACCGCTCGGCCGATTTTATATAAACTTTACGTAAGCCATCCACTAAGCAGTCGAAACACAGCCTAAACATTTTGTTTGGATGAGCCCGTTCTTGATTCATAAATATACAATAAAAATGGCAATGATTTTTACACATATAAACTTATAGGGTAAGAAATATTTCTTCGCAAATGGAGACATACAAGCCACGTTCTCTAAAGAGGTGAGAAAGGCCTGAAGACAAAAAGAAGACAGACAGAAGACATGAAGATAAGAGAACGGCCTGTACTCAGTGAACAGTGAGCTCATAATTAAAATTATAAAAACCTAAATGCCATTTCTTTGTTTACAGGTAGGTCTTTTAAGTGTTTTAATCACATTAATAAATTTTGGTTGCATAAAACTGTATTTTTTATAGTATAGAGGACAACGGAGCAGGTGCGTTTTCTATATGTTTAGAGAACACCGCCTCCCATCACTACGAGCGGCAAAGTCCGCGCATTGATTGTGTTGTCGACTTTTTACGCCACTTAAGCGGCATTTTTTAAGGGCCTGAGATATCCTCACTCACACTGTGAAACACAGTACAAGTACCGTTTCATATTGAGTATTCTGTGAGCCAGTGGTGGTGTGTATTACTTCAGACGATCCAGCTCAATTAATGCGTCAGTGCTTCAGCATGGCTCTTCCACGTGTGATATAGTATAATTAAATTGTTTCTTAAATATAATCTTTGTTTACAGATCACCACAACGGGTTTTCTATTAGCATGATACCTAAATAATTTTAAACGATAATAGTCTTAAAAATATAGCAAGATCTCAAGTTCCGTCAATCTTTGACTTAATCAAACACGAATCAAACATTTTAAACAAAGTGTCATAGGTAAACAGTAGGTACATTTCGACCTTCATTGTAGAAGGCACACTTATTTACGCCATATTGAATTTCCTCTTAGTATAATTATTATATGTATTTACCTTTATATAATATTCAAGTAATTATTTCACAGATTCCTATGCATAAGTGCATTCATCTAATGTTTTTGCTTTGAATAATTTATTCAAGTTAACTACATAAGAATGTTCTTCAAATGGTAAGTCAAAATGGTAAGAAAAATCCAAGTACAAGGTTTTTTATTAATTACTGCCCGTTATGGCAGGTTGGTATCTAATAAGAGATCACCACTGCGCATGGACAACCACAATCCGAGCTTAAGTTGTGTTACCAGTGTTTTACGACGCTTCAGTATAATTTCAAGGATGCCCGATATTATCACTCAGCGAAACATAAGTGTTTTACACTGGTATTCTGTGAGCCCGTGGAATGTCTTCGGACGTCTCTATCCAATTTGCGCATATGAGTTAGTATGGATCTCCACGGATAAAATTCCATTACATCTAAATTTTTATCATATTTTGTTTTAACTTAAGGTAGTTTGTCAGTTTTTAACTAAGATCAAGTTAATATTGGCAAAATATTATACAAATCCATATTTCTAATTTCTGTATGTTTCTTTTGACGTATAATAAAATTTATTTCTATCTATTTATCTACAGCAGATTTGATATGTGACCTCGGCATCCTATATATTAGAAAAATAAACCAGCTGAATTATTATTTAAAAATACAGTGGCTCTGATTTTCATGGGCGGCATTGTTATTTTACCTTAAAGGAGAACCACCTGCACTATTGTCCGCTATAGCATAAAAAACATGCATAGAGCCTGCAATATTACGTGAATTAAATTTCCAAATAAAGTTGTTTGAGGATTGTATTGTAGTCATTAACCTTGAAATATCACAGCCTTGCCACAAGGATTTCACAAGGCTTGTCACAAGAATATCTGTTACTTATGTATATATTTCTGTTGCTACTGTTTAGATGTGGCCCAATGTTACAGCAACGTAAAGTGTAGTCAAAGCCTTCACTTGAAAAGAGGTATAAGCACGTACGAGATATTTTAAAGCCGCGGAGCCTTAAAGACTCAGAGAACCTTCGCTCTCAACGCTGTACTTAAGAATATATAAATTCTCTTACGTATTATAGATAGAGATATAAGCTTAAACTTAATTATATGTTGAAATTTTGTACTTATTACTTTACTAAGTTATATAGAATTATTTGTCTGGTTTTATTTTAGTATATATTTTTAATTCATTTAAGGAAAACGTATTATTTCCTTAAAATAAACAAAGTGAACTATGCTAAAATGCGAATCAGTATTATAGCGGACATCGGAGCAGGTGGTTCTCAAAAAGACAGCAACACAACCAAAGCGCGGATAGGCACGGTTGTCCATGGGCGGCGGTGATCTCTTACTGTAGGGAAACACAATCTGCTCCGTTACCCTAAAATACATCTGTAATTACTTATTTATATTTCACTACAACAATTTATTTACATTAATAATAAATATTTTACATCATATGGGCTATTTTACAGATTGGTAATACAAAAAGTAAATAAAGCAGAAGCCATAAACTAGCTTCAATGTCATTTCACGCTTTGAATGGAAAATACTGATTACTTATTGACAATGTTACGAGTTTGAAACAAAATCTATGTTCTTTTTAATGTTTTACCACCGCATTATATATAGAACAAAGATGTTTCATGTTTTATTTTATTTTTATTGTTTTTACGTCTTAAATTATAGTTTAAAGTTGTTATTACTGTTTAAAATATCATAAGAGATCAATTAAAATACCGGAAATCGTGTCTTGTAGGGATCGAAGAGAAAATGACTCTCAACTAAGGAAACGAGTTAGATATTTATGGTTCGAAGTAATGTCGTTTATCCTTTTAACCTTAGATAATTGTTGAAATTCCTTTTTTAGAATATAGATCCTCGGATAATGTGGAAAAATACAGAAGATTCAAGGTACATTTAATGACGTCCAATGCTAGCATTATAGATGCTAGCTGTAGAAGAAGAGTTCAAGTAAAGGCTTCTCTTATTTTTATAACATAGAAGGTAATGTATTTATGATAAGAGATCACTAGTGCGCATGGCAAATCGCACCATAATCTGCACTTTGGGTCTGTTGTCGGCTTTAAACGATCCTGATGCGATATAATTTTACGTGCCTCCACTAGTTAAGTAGTATAAGAATAATAATAATACAGTTAGAACAAGTACTTTCAACGCTGGTGTTCTGTAAACCAATAATCACTTCGAAAGAGCCGGCTCAATTAGTGCGTCAGCATGGATACCACGAGTAAGACAGTATTACAACGACCGCCCGGCCATAGACAAATTCTTTCAAAGATCAAATTAATTACAAATTTTATTCAAACCGGAGAACGAACCCGGTACCTTGGACGATTTTTTTATTATTCTATAGAGGATAACGGAGCAGGTGGATCTCCTATATTGTAAGAGAACTTCACCACCTATGGACAAACGCATCACAGTCCGCCCATTGGCTGTGTCGCTGGATTTTTTACGCCACTTCCGCGGCATTTAAAGGTCTCCGATATCTTCATTCACTCTGAACACAATAAAAGAACCGTTTTACGCTGAGTATTCTGTGAGCCTATGGTATTACTTCAGACGAGCCGGCCTAATTAATACGTCAGCATATGCTTCAGCATGGCTCTCCCACGGGTGAAAAATGACTTCGTCACTGTCACTGACGTCATGGTAATTAACAAGAAAATCTGAATCAAAAAAAGTCTGGAAAATGAGACTTTTAAATGTGACACTGGAATATTTCGTGATTCCTTACACATTTAACTATATGATAACTCAATTTCCTAATACGTAACCTTTTAGACTATAAAAGCTTATTGAATTAAACTTACATACACTTGAGCTAAACGGTAAATATTTAATACCAGCTAATTCGTTTAATTAATGGGATTATTTGTTAATTATAAAATGGATTGGCAATGTTTGTATGGGAAATTGCAATTATGAATTTATATATTTAACTTGTTAGGAAAAACTTTAAAAATTATACTATTTTTATGAAAATTTGAAGGCAAATAAGCCAGATATTCAACACCTATGGATACCTTCGGCTCCTGCTAGGCTGCGTGTGCGCTGACGGGCTTTAGGAATAGGTTTCAGATTTTTGAAGGTCTCAATATGTCATTGGCTTGTGTTAACCACATCTATTTTGCATAATTTGCCTTTTGTTTTAATACCTTATCGATAAGTGATAATAAAATTTAAAAATTGTCTTTGAAGGTTTGAATGTCACCAGGCGAGTGTCTTAACATGGAAGTATGATACCTCGTAGGAAAACCACGATTTTTGGGTTGAAGGTAAGTAAAATTCATGACTGAAAATTTGACAATGACACGGTTGAATAAAGTCACCATTAAAAATGTAATACAGAGGAGCATCTAGAAGAAACCATAATAATTTCCCGTCGAAATAGATGATGAGTAAAAAATTCATTTGTTTCCTTGAGATTCGAACCTGGAGGTCCTCTGAATACGTGATGTACATAACCAATATGGCAAATAACAGATAACATAAAAACGCAAAGGAAGTGATACATGTGATAATTAATTAAATTAATTTTCTTGATAATTATAATTAAATTAGTCATTATAGAATTTCAAAAAAATAGATTAATTCACAATAAATATATTTTAATTATTTCTTTTAAGTAAGTCAGTGATAAAAATCGAATATAAATTATATTTTTAATATCAAGTTCTTATTGAATTTATCTTCAAGACGCTTTACGGACTCAGATAATAGCCTTGCGTATTTTTATTTCAATGTTTATCTTTCTTTATAAAGAATACAAATTTTGTTATTTATATTACCTAATTAATACTTACTAAACACTTAAAAAACTTTTTACAGTAATATTTCTCATTTATGTAAATATTGAGACGTTTTATAGAAATGTAGAGAATATGTTTACACACTAAAAATATACAACCTTTTTAACATCGGCCGCTAAAAAAAAATAACTTACCAACGTCTCTAAGGCTTGACGAAGAACTGTTTGTGTTAGTTGAATGACTTTGAATATATGTACGAACGTGCTTACATAGAGCGTGTTTCTACAATAGTGTCTCAGTTGTAACTTAACGTCAATCGCAATGTTTGAATGCAAAATATAGGTAGGTACTTAATGTATTTAGATTCACAGATAGAGAGTCTTTCGAGAGTCGCGACTTACGTTTGATTGATTTTTGAATTGAATTAAATTGAATTTTTATTATATTTTAATTTATTTTTCTTATTTTTTTTTGATTGATTTTGTTTGATTGATTGGCTCTTGTAGACTACCGTGATGTTATAGATGGCAGTTTTAGTGTCCGGGTTGAATAGAATTGCTAATTTAACTTTTATATTATATGTGTACAGACGTCTTTATAGAGGTCGCCGGAACACGCTGGATGCTGGAAGACTCCGACAGGTATTCATGGAGGTCCAAGGGTGAGGCCTATGTCTAGCAGTGGACGTCTTACGGCTGAAATGATGATGATGATGATAATTATATTCGATCTATGGAAGGGTCTTATGAACTATACTGATGTATTCATTGGGCTGGCTCGTCTAGAGTGATAGGTGAAACAGTATTTGTACTATGTTTCGCTGAGTTAATAAGGACATCGGAGGCCCGTGAATTTGTACCGCTTGAGCGGCGTAAAAAATCCGGCGATACATCCAATGAGCAGTGGCGTGGTCGTTCTTGGGCAGCCGTGTTCTCTTACCCTATAGAAGACCCCCTGCTCCGTTGTATGCTATACCATAAAAAGTTACAATTTTATCCGCATAATTGCATGTAGCCGTGGGTTTGTAGACAGAACAATAATTATAAATAAATTTGTATTATTATTTTAATAATTTTCTCACCTTAGGTCGCAGCTTAATTTTAAAATAAAATAACATACAATACATAGAAAAAACATTATAATTACTAACTATTCCGTACAGAAAATATTTTACAAATATTTATAATACAGCCTTGTTATGAATAAACTTTAAGAAATAAAATCTAAAATATGTTTAAATAATAGGATTATACCAGCCTATACATCAATCTGACGCAGTAATTAGGCCGGATCGTCCGAAGTGATACCACGGGCTCACAGAATACCAGCGTAAAACAGTAGGTATAGGTCGGCTCCTCGCCATTGTTAACTGATTTTTCCGTTCTTTGGCACTATTAACCGTCTCTACGGGGTTCATGTAGCATATAAACTGTCGTGATACAAACATATTTATATTCTTCCAGCAATTTGTTACACTTTTAATATATGGCAATAAATGCGCCGAAAGACGGTATTCCGAACTATTCATAGTCGAAAGTCAAGTACAAGTCTTAACAGTTTTTAATAATAAAATTTCATTGAAACCTATCTATTAAATCTTGTAAATATAAACAAATTTTAAATCAATTGATTTAAAATGTGTTTAAGTTAATGATTAAATATGTTCAAGGAATTATAATGCAATTAATTAATTACGATAGATTTACTTATTCCAACATTTTCACAAAAGCAGTTTAAAATTTTTTCGCCAAGGAAACTCATTTAAAGCGCGTAAAATATTAAACATTAAATGTGACTCCATAAAATAAAATAAAAATCTTAACGATATAAAATATTTAAAAACTAGTTGGAAATAACATTTTAATTTTAAAGCAAATTAGCTTATCTTTGCATTGCCGACTGTAAATGAAACTTTGCACGATTGTCGGCGCCAATAAAACAAAAGTATAGAATTCAAATATTAATCACAGCTTATCATTATACAAATAATTAAAAACTTTTTATATCAATATTATTTTGAGAGCCTCGTAGCTTAATGGTTTTTAAAATTGTAGCATGAAGCGAGAGGTATCTGGTACGAATCCTGGTCCCGGATAATTTAATTTTCGATTCCTGGAAAGGCTTGACAGTGGCCGGGGGAGAGTCTTAATATTGTCGCAATCGCGGGAGAACCATACTGAAGCTATGCTGATGCACTAATTGAGCGGGCTCAACCGAAGTAATTCCACGGGTTCACAGAATACTCAGTACTTGTACTGTGTTTCGCAAAATGAGTGACGATATCGGAGGGCTTTGAAAGTGCCGCTTAAGTGGCGTAAAAAGCCGGAAACACAACCAATGCGCGGTTGTTCATGGGCGGCGGTGTGCTCTTACCATATAGGTGACCCACCTGTTCCATTGTCTACCATAAAAAAATGCAAAATAAATATTCGCATTCACTTCATTATCTTCCTCTTGATATCACAGCGCACAGTAATTTTAATCCAAACTAGGTGTCGCGCTATTAAACTAAATGTCATTATATTTAAATAAATGGCGCCCATACTATTATTACTAGTACTATTTCACGGAGTGAGTGAGGATATCGCTGGCTCTTGATGTTATTCCGCTTCCGATAGTGCTGCGGCTGCCCGTGGGCAGTGGTTATCTCTCACAATAAAAAAGACTCCCTGCTCTATTGTTCGCTATATCATAATTTTTATTATAATAATATTTGAATAATGAAACGTTAACTATAAAACTAATTTAGTTATTTCGTTTAGTGTTAATTTGATTATTGTTTATTGTGTTGGCTGCTTTTTACTCAGCTAAACAGTATACAAGAATTATTTCAGGGATGTATTCTTTAAGTCCGTGGAATCATTCCGAAGGCCGTGTAAACTATCACATTGTTGACATTAAGATTATGTTACTTACCAGGCCACAGGTCGAAGAAACTCTAAATTCTATATAAACTCACAACAAACTCTATTCAGGCAGGGTATAGAACCCGGTACCCATCTCGTTACCCATACAAAACCTCGTCCGGCCACAAGGTTCCTGATTATGTCGTGAAACTTTTTAATTGGTGTACCCCTTTTGCCGAAAGTTAAGGAGCTGTAGTAAGAAAGATAAGTAAAGATCACTGAATAAAATATTGTTCTTAACGAGTTTCTACGTTTTTACCTTTTTGCCAGAGTTTTAATTTTAAAGGTGAGTTCAGAATAGAGAGTCATTTTAGTATTATATATCTGGATATACTCAGACGTTTGTCGCAAAAATAAATTCAATTATAATAATCATAATTACACATTCGCTTTTAAATTTACATTATTTTAGTGAATATCGCTCAAGATCGCAGCGGGTGGGCCTTTGAGGGAGGCCTATGTCCAGCAATGGATTTAGATGGGCTGATGATGATGAGTGAATAATTAATTTGTTTAATACATTTTCAAACCAATTTTTAAACTACTTATTAAGTAGCAGTCAATATTTTTGGTTTTTCTCTGCTGTATTGATTTTTATAGAATCAAATCCGTTGTCTGTGTTATATAAAAGTAATGTGTTATATAAATAATGTATCCCCATATTATAGCCATACTGACGCACTAGTTGGGCTGGCTAATACACGTACTGTGTTTCAAGTAGTGTGAGGATATTAAGACACTCGCCCGGCCACTGGCAAGCCTTTCCAGAGACCGAATAAATTATAAATCAAATTATAATTTTTCGGAGCGGTATTCGAAACCGATACCTCTCGCTTCATGATACACCTTTAAAACCATCAAAGCTACGAGGCTCTCAAGCCTTTGAAATTATACCGGTGAAGTGTCGTAAAATGACGGCAACACAACCAAACCACGGATTGTTAGTCCTATAGAATCATTAGAAGAATCGTATGGGATGATTATGTTTAGTTTGAAAAGTTGGAATAAATCAGAACATATAAGCTATTTTAATATAAGATTTTTAATATCTTTTATTATAGAAATAAATAAGTTTTTTAGTCAGAAAAAAAGAAAAAAAAATGTTTGTTCTTCTTTAAATGCCTTTTCAAAAATTTTAATATTGCTCTTAGCTTAAGTTTATTTCTTCTCTTTGACGCCTTTACTTTTTAATAAAGCAATCTAAACAATATGACCTGTTCATAGACACTAGCAGCGCTAGGCGTGATGAAATACAAATTTTGTTCTCTACAGAAATATTAAAAAGAGAACAATAAAAGTGATTTATACCCAACCATTTTCGCTGCTTTTTATCTATATGCAAATATAAATTATATTGAAGATAAAAGCATCGGTTAATATATTGAAAAATTACTTAGATTTATTATTTTTATTCTAAGTATCCATGCAGGTCGCCTCCGCCAGGTATGCATGGTGGTCCAAAGGGGAGGCCTATGTGCAGCAGTGGACATCCTACGGCTGAAATGATGATGAATATTTATATATGTACTTATGTTTGATTTTTCCTTCAATGTGAAGTAGCTTTATAAATTTTTCAAAGAAAAATAGCGATGTTTACAAAGTTTTTACATAATATTTAATTTTTATATTGTCATCGTTCCCTTTCAACCCTAGACTAAAACAATAAATCCCACCTTTTCTTTTGTAACTGAATGAGAAAGTTCTAATTAATGCGAATACTGATAACGCGCGAACAAAGTTGCGTAATACACAAATTTTAGCCCCTTTGTAATAAAAGAAATGTTTACAACATCATCATTGTTACGGCCCATCTTAATTATCGAGGTGATTTCAGTACAGCCAATTTACCGAAGTCGTTTTGTTCTTACTTTATAACGGATTTTTCGTTTTTAAGGATATTAAAAACAGCGCAGTGCGGGGTAGTGCGAAAACATTTGAATCCTGTTGAAGGATTCACAATTAGTTAGCAGTTTTACTATAGCGATATATGAACAAATCAGTAAC
>DWCF01006597.1:0-12103 GCA_018230265.1 Delias oraia | reverse complement strand
ATAATATAGTTCCTAGCAAAAAGTATTTAAAACTTCATATTTATTTATTTTTTATAGTTATATGAAGCAACGGGTTCACAGAATACTCAACGTGGAATGGTAGTTTTACTTGAAACTGTGTTTCGCTAAATGAACGAGGATATCGGAGGTCCTTAAAATGGCGTAAAAAGCCGGCTACACAACCAAAGAGAGGGCTCTATTCTTTTACCATTAAGAAGACTCTCCTGCTCGGTTGTCCTTTATACCGTAAATAAAATAGAGTTATATAGAACAGTATTGATATTTGCTAAAATGTAAAATCTATTTACTAGTCTGGCAACATAATTTAGCTGTCAAATGCATGAGAAGGATGGTGCAACGATCTAGGCAAGCGATAGAGACAAAAACTAATACGAATCAAAATAAGTAAAAACGATTTGGCAAATTCGACTTTCGAGATCGTCTGTTTTTGACGCAGCAGCGCAATCAAAGTGCGCAGGCAGTGCAACGATTACCACGTTCGCAGGCCACTGAAAAGTGATGTAAATAACACGTTAAAGCCCTAACATTGTAAACAAAGCCTACACAGTACTTACTCAATCAATATTTACGTAGAAATCGTGTCGTGACTGCATTCAAACTAATCCATAAGTGAAACTACGACACAAGTGATATTGACTTAAATAAAATGAATCCGTGATATCCCGCGAAACAAAGACAATTGCATAAAAGACATACAATATAACAAGTTTATTATACGAGTGTCTTCTGTATTGGATGAACTTGAAGGCAAGTATGCCCATTGCTAGAATAGATTCAACAAAACATATCTATTTGCGTTCTTAATAAATCAATTCATATATTTTATGTAGATAATTCATTAGCAGCTAAAACTAATTAAAGATATTTATATTACGTAATTAACATTATTTGTTTACCTACAATAATTAATCAGTATTGAAACAATGCAATGAAACAGTCAAAGCAATGATTCAAAACATTGATGGTGATTGTATGTTACATGCATGACCTTATAATACGTAGACGATAATACCCATACTATTGAGACTTCATTAAAATGATGTCCCGTAGTATTTATATAATAAATTTAATGCATATATCATTTGCATGAAATATGAATATTGTATGAAATAGGTACATTCGTAGCCCTTTGTTGTTAAGACAGTCAGCTGTTTTTGTCGGGAGAGTGCGGGGTATTAACCGGTCTAACAAGTTCGCCTCCATTCTGTCTTAATGTCTACATTAAATTTGTACGTGTTTTTACAACTGCAAACGTATATATACTAGCGGAACACGACTATTTTTGCTATATAGATGATTTAAGTATTAATATAATATTAATGATATATTTAATATTCATATCGTTGTTGGAAAATAGGGTATAGAGGTGGAAAAGTCAAAAATTAGAATTGTATGTTTAGGTAAAAAAAAGCGTTTAAAAAGTAAAAACGTAATTATTTTTGTATTATTTTGACGAATTAAAAGTGTTTGCAATAAATAAACCCAGTTAAAGAAGATTTTGTTTGGTTTTTTTTTAAAAGACGAGATGGTTGGTGAAAGCTGAAAGTTTACGAATTCATATATTTAATTTTGTTTTACAATATTGAAAAATTAAATAAATGGAACGAGATAGAAATAAATAAATTGTGTAGGATCCTTAACACGTAGGGGTATAAAACACAGTTATGGACCGCTACTTAGACCTATCAGTACTTAGACTTATAAAACTGAATAAAAATCGTACGTGTCGTTTCGGATGAGTTTGGCAACAAACATCGCGTCGCAATTAATTTATGTATTAACTGTAGTAAAATTATCTAATATTAAAATAACAGTTCTACACATTTAAAACATAAATATTCATTTCATATAAAATTAAATAATGATAATACTAGATAAAATTTATCTGGGCTTCAATTGTTTTTCCAGAAAAACTCTTAGTCCATCTAATTCTATCAGTATCTTAGATAATCTAGATAATAAATTAAGGATTTTGCTGTAATAATGTAGGTTTAAGCCTTAAGTTGTAAAACAGGTGTACATAGACTTATCTAACGTAAATCTAGATGAAGATATCACATAACACGTTTCTTTAGAATTTAAACAAATAAGTGGTGGGCTCCCCTGACCCTCCGGTTACGAACTAAACCGATATTCATAGATACCATTCTACATACACTTTATATGGCTTCATATGCCGTGGATTATCATACGTTATATTAAAACTGATATGAAAAATAAAATCATAACCTTAAAGTTACTTTAGGAAGTCCATTTTTTTTTGAAAACGGTGACAAACTTACAGAAGACGTAATGTTTACACCTTTTTCCTTCGCTTGAAGGGCCGTCAGGGCCGAACAAGAAAACGGTCCAGCATGGCCGTGCGAGTGTCTTAACACTGTCGCAGCTGTGAGCGAGCTAACCCGATGCACTTATTAGCCTAAATATCACAGTCTCACAGAATACCAGAGTGAAAAAGAACATGTACTGTGTTTTGAGTTAGTGGTGATATTGGAAATACTGGAAATTATGCCGTTAAAGCTGCGTAAAAGCAGGCAACTAAAGCGCGGATTAAGGGGCGGCTGTCCATGTGCAGCAGTGAACTTTTACCTGCTGCGTTGTCCGCTATATCATACAAAAGGCGTGTGTTTTAATGTTTATGTGCCTTTAGGTGGCGCACGATACTCAACTCAATAATTTCCTCTGTAAACCTAATTAGGAATTACATTAGCAAGGCTTGGCAAAGACTCGCCTGCTATACTAAACTTGTTAGTTTATGGTTCCCTTGCGAATGTTACCTTTTCCTCTAATATTGCATTAATTGAAATAATACCTTGAATATTGTCTTTCATTCGTACTCAAACTCAAAAGCATATATTCAAATAAGGGGCACTTTTGCAAGACAATTTATAATTCTAAAGTTACCATTGATTCGGAAGATATACCTCTACGAGAAGAACCAAAAAGAAACTTTTAGCTTTAATTTCTTTTTATCAATATTTATTCAAATTTATATTACAATAAGCTTTCTTAATTAAAGTTTTTGATTCGCAGTTGTAGCAAAACAAAGAAAAGATAATAATATAAGTAAATGATGTAAGATAATAATAATATTAAGTTTATATCATCATACGTGGGACAGCTATGCTGACGCACTAATTGGGCCTGTGCATCCAAAGTGTATCACGGGCTGACAGCATACTCAGCGCGAAACGGTACTTGTACTGTGTTTCGCTGAGTGAGTCAGGATATCGGAGGCCCTTGAAATTATAACGCTTAACCGACGTTGAAGGCCGGCAACACAGCAAATGCGGATTGTGGCGTGGTTCTCCATGGACGGCGGTGTACTCTTACCATATAGGAGACATTAAAAAAAATCTCAACCCTCTATTAGTCGAAATAAATTTAATTGTATTTTATTTAATAAATTACTTCCTAAAAGCCATTTTAGTACACATTTTTTTCTGTCACTGGAAAAATTAAAATATACCTGATTCTCAAACATAGCAATGTTTACCTTAATAACTCTATTATTTGTGACTCATTACCCCGATATTTTGAATAAAAATAGGATTTTTTTAATTTAACCTCTCTTAACTCAAAATTTATTAGAATTAATCTCAATCACTATGTCGAATCAAAAACCGCTCCGTAGAAACCTCTACAACTCGAATTTATAGCATATCCCTTTAAGTTCCATTTTATATAGTTTACTACTGTAATAATAATGATAAATAATATAGCAGGTAATATTTTTTCTAATATAGCTAGAATACTGCGCAATAGGTTATCAATTATGCATGATTTATTAATACAATCATATTATTTATCGAGTGTCTTATTATCTTTTATTTTTTATGAAAATCGTGAGGCAAACTGTTGGAGGTTCACTCAGCAGCAGGGCAGGACATCCCTAGGTCCTGCCTGGCCGCGGGTGCTTTGCCGGCCTTTTAGTGATGAGTATGCTCTTTTTAAATGTCCCCAAGTCGTATTGATTTGAAAACGTTAGCAGGTAGTTGATTTTACCGTGTAGGGCGCTGATCAAAATATCTTCTATTAATTCTAACAAAACAAACTTATTTTCATCGGAAATAAGATGTGAAAAAGGTCTCCGTAGATAATATAAAAATAAAGTATATAGCTGCAGTAATATAAGCTTTGCAATATGTGCCACCTAGACATACACTTTCCGCCTGCTCCGATGCCCGCAATGCAATAAAAAACCTCCATTATTTTACTTGGCGAAAAATGATGGTTCTAAACGCTTAGTATCCAAACTCATTTAAAAAAACTGACAAAGTTATATATAAAGATTCTTTTGTGTTTAATTCCCTATAAATTATGCTGTCTGTAAGAGTATTTTACCAGGAATATGCTGCCGTTTCCTTTTAAATACAACCGCAATGTATATGCAGACTCTTTCTTCTTTTGTTGTGAGTCACCTGGTATTATTACTTGCATAGGGCGCTGAACCTAGTCTGGAAGCTTCGAACTTATCTGACTAAATTAGCTATTTATAATAACTGACTCTCACAGCAGACTGACTTTAATAAAACAAATTTGTAGTCAAAAAGCTATCTTAAAGTGTTAAAGAATAATTGAATATGTTAAAGTTGATGTGAAAAAAATCCAACTGTTTGTATAGTTAATATAGCTTAATTACAATGCAATAATACTTAAAAAAAATAGGGAGGCAAATGAGTAAGCAAATTGAAGTCACCAAAAACTTTATTTTATTTTATTTATTCTAACTATTTTTAATAAATGCTAACGATATTTTAAGCATGTATAATCTCTTCTTTTTGGAAAACAAAGTTTTTTTTAAAGCCTCGAGCTAAGTCGTCTTAAAAGTCTATCACGAAGCTAGAGATATCGGATTCGATCCCCAGTTGGTATCAAAACAATATAACTTAGTCTGTCTTTGGAAAGGTTTGATAGAGGCCGGGCGAGTGTCTTAGTATTGTCGCACGCGTGGGTGAACCATACTAATGCACTAATTGGGCCGGCTTGAGGTGATACCATGGTCTCCCAGAATACGAGCATGAAACAGTACTTGTAGTGTATTTTGTTGAGTGAATGAGGATATCGGCGACCTTTGAAACTATACCGTTAAAGCGGTGTAAAAAACCGGCAGCACAACAAAGCGTGAATTGTGGTGTGGTTGTCCGTGGGCGGTGGTGACCTCTTAATAGAAGAGACCTGTCAGCTCCGTTGCCCGGTAGACCATAAAAATCACTCTATGACTTCTAGCGTTCTATTCAAATGTGACTTGGTCTATAATTTAATTCTATGTATAATAATATCGTCTATGACGCAGTAGTCCTAAATTCGAACTACACACAGTTCAACGTCCTGGCTACGAGATATTAAAATTCGTTACAATTTCTAGAGATATTGTCGCACAACAAATATAATGATAAATAAAGATTTATTTATATCACCCCGATGTTTGTCGTTCCACAACTGAATGTTTTTTATTGCATTAAGTGGTGTGCACCGCCATTCTGTCGTCTGCAGCAGTGACTAAGGGTGTCAATGAGCAGAGAAATGTTTAGCCCATGTGAACCCATGTGAACCATGGTCCCTATTTTCCTAAAAAATATAATAAAGAAACAGATTTCAATTCGAGTTTATTCTTCAATTAAAAACAATTTATCAACACGAAATAATGACTACAAAAATATCACATAAACAGATTAACAATTACCATAAATTGTAGATAATATGTCAGCTGTCATGATATTAAAACATACGCAATTAGTGATTGCGCATTTAGTCTATTTTATCCATAAGCACACGCACTATTGAGAAACATTTATAGTTCGGGAATGAGGTCTTATTTATTTTATGTGTAAGCGCATACAAACAGAGTACCAGTTTGTTTAGCGGTTTAAGCCAAGAAACTGGAGCAAGTTATCTCTGCTTTCCTCTTGCAACACTGCGCCTGCGTTGCTTACAACACGAGGCATTTGAAATTATAATTATAAATATCATTATTATATAAGTTCTGTGACCATTTAAAATATATATTAGAATCATTATTATCAAACGTTCTGTGGCAATTTAAAATAATTTTTTTAAGTAATCTGTATGAAAATGACAATAGACATATTAGCGGGCAACAGAGTTGGGTCTTGTCTATGGTCCACCGCTGCCCAATGACAACGGAGTCATAAATTCGCGCTTTCTTTGTATTTCCGGCTTTTTACGCAGCTCGCTTTTTAAGCGGTATAATTTCACAGGCTTCCAATATCTTCACTCACTGACTGAAATATAGGAGTAACGTTTCACGCTAACTATTCTGTGACACTGTAATAAATCAGTATTTTATCGAAAACCTTCAGTTTCGAACGCGTATTAGTGTGTCGCGGTCGTAAATATGTTTGCAAATTCAGCGCTTAATTTCCGCATTGGCACTGAGCAGGTCCTACAATGTTGGCAATTGTTATTGTGAGCTCAGAATCTCGGTACGTCCGGCTGCAACGAGTATTGCAATAAAATCAACGCTCGGACAGATCAAGCCACATCCGTACTCATGACCTTTATTTGTTTATTTATAATATCTTTTGATTTTTTTATTCTTTCTAGATTGGTTACACACACAACACATATACAGATTCCTTTTTAGCAAAGCTCTTAAAATATAAAATTGAATCTTAAAGTGTTCATTTTATAGTATAGTGGACAATAGACCAGGTGGGTCTCTTACAATATGGTAATAGAACACCACTGCCCAGATAAAACCGTACTACATTCCGCGAATTGGTTTTGTTGTCGGTTTACGACGCTTAAGCGGCATTTTTAACGACCTCCGATATCCTCACTCGCTCAGCGAAACACAGTAGAAGTACCGCTTCAAGTACAATAACTGAGCCTACCACGATATGTTTTACTATGAAGGTAGCTGACATCCTGGATTAACACATAAGCTGTAATTTATTATGATATGATGTAAATTGGCCGAAATATAATAAAAAGTGTCACGGACGTCGAACCCAGAAGCCCTGATGTACCGGGTTTTCCTACATCTACTGAGTCTACTAATAACTTATTTGATGAAGTAGGGATAAACAATTGTGCACGTGCCGAGAACTGCATACTAGGATAACCCAGTTTCACTTTATTGATTGAAACGTATTGGAATAACGCGAATGCATTTTAATTGTATGTATGGGAATTGTTCATCGTTATTTCTATGACACACCCATGTCAGCGAATAACGTTAGCCAGGTGTTCATTCAATAAAAATTCTATTTGAATGATTAATATAAAAATTTATATAATTCTTGTAGCTAAGTAATTTAATAGGTCTACTATGAAGCAAGAGGTATCGGGTTCGAATCCCGGTTCGGACAATTATAATTTAATTTATAATATAATTTATAATAATATAATTTATTATTATAATTTAATTTATAATCTATTCGGTTTCTGGAAGGACTTAACAGTGGCCGGACGAGTGTCTTAATAAATAATACTGGCGCACAAATTGGGCCAGCTCGCAAGAAGTGATACCACGGGCTCACAAAATACTCAGCGTGAAATAGTAGTTGTATTTGAAACGTTACTTCTACTCTCTTTCGCTGAGTAAGTCGGGGTATCGGAGGCCCTTAAAATGCTGCTTAAGCGCATCTAGGATAAGTGCCCTACACCCCATTGACTCTCCATTTGTGCTAACAGTACGCTTTTGGATGTTCTCTAAATGATAGAAATACCAAATCAATCAAAGCTAATTTCAATTGAATGTAATTTTCTAGCGGATCAGTAGCAATTGTTTTAATTTGATTTCTTAGAAGTCTGACACAATCCTATAAGGCACGATTCAAGATGTGCTTACAGTCTTAACAATGGGCCGTCTATAAAAACAATACGAATGTCTCATACAAAGATTCATATTTGCATAAACTATTAACTTGTTTTTAGTAAAACGCCGAAGCTGTGTGCAGATAAAATTAAATACACATTTGTTGTTATTTTAATGTTATAACGTGCGAGTCTTCTCTTCAGTAAGAGATCACCGTCCCTCATGGATAATCGCATAGCAATCCGCTCTTTATGTGTTACCAGCTTTTTACACCTTTCAAGGGTCTCTGATCCTTACTTACTCAGCGAAACACACAAATATTGTATCATACGGAGTATTCTGTAAGCCCGTGGTATGACTTCGGACGAGCCGTCTGCAAGTTTATTGATTTGCATATATATACGTGGTTTATAGTCTTTTTACATCCGATAACCTTAAAATGCCAGAATTAAATATATAAGCAATGTTTTTAAAAATATATAAAGATTACTCGCTAAGTGATTAAAAAAAAGAAAACCAAAATCCGGAGTGTGCTGCGGTTGGGCTGCGGTTGTGTCTTACCAAAGAAGACCTGTTTGCTCTGTTGCTATAGGTACAATAAAAAATGATCTTCACAAATCACTTCGCTCCGTACCTCCAATGTGCCTTAAATTGCTGAAACGAACGTAATTCACCGTTTGAGCGTATAAATTGATCCGAGATACAACCACTTAAGTAACTAGTTTTAGGTACTATTTATTCGACGAAAATAAATTTTTTCGTTACATCAATCAATGTCTGAAGGCTTGGTTTATTTCAAGGATGGTGGGGGGTTTTTATAAAAAAGAGGAGGTAACGAGCTGAAGGCTCTCCAAAGAAAAAATAGGGGTTTCGTTGAGTTTTCTATTGGTACAGCATGCTTTCAGTTTGGCTACATTTCTGATAATTTTAAAGGTATTTATGTAGATTCAAGCTGTGAAAGCGGCGTAAAAAACCGGCAACACAACCAATGCGTGGACTATGGCGCGGTTGTTCATGGGCGGCGGTGTTCTCTTACCATATTGGAAACCCTCCTACTCCGTTGCCCGCTATACTATAAAAAAACATACCTTTGTAATTGTATTTTCTCATTTTTATTAGTTTTTTCTTTTTGTTGAATATGTAAGTTAAAAAATAAACATTGCGTTTCTTTGGATCTACTGGTATATCTACATACTAATATATCAATATATTTTTACCAATAGAAAGCTACGTTATTTGTGAGTAAATGTAAGAACCCAAAAAATGAAAAGATTCAGTCGTGGTTATCGGATTCTCAAAGTAAGCGGAAGAAAAACGGTTGAACGATAATGTTGTTACGAATGTTGCCTTCACGATGAGAGATATATGATTGAGTTCTAAAGAAACGTTGTAGAACTTGATGCCTATACAAAAGTCTGCGACTTCATATCTTACTTTCATATTAATATGGCCAAACAACGTTTACCTAGTCACCTAGTGATCGATATATTAAAAATAAATTTAATACTTAATTCTCGTAGAACTAAATTTAATAGGTACACACTCGTAGTAGGCTCAGTGACCTCGCTTTTCTTATGCCATTACCCCTTTAAGGTCAAAGATTTATATTTTAAGAAATTCGTTTTGTATTTTTATCGTTTGCCCCTTTCTTCTCCTTCATTGTTTAAGTTTTTCAAGTCGTTAATGTAAAATAATAAATTAAATCGATTTATATAAATTCTTTATAATTGAAAATTTATCGCTACATATATTACACCCGTGGGAGAGCCATGCTGACCGAAGTATTATCACGGGCTCATAGAAAACCAACATGAAACATTACTTGTAGGTACTGTGTTTCGCTGAGTGAGTGAAGATATCGGAGACCCTTGAAATTATACCGCTCAAGCGACGCTAAGGCAACTGTTGACGCAATATTTTGGCCGGATCGTCCGAAGTAATACTCCGGGCTTACAGAATACTCATCGTAAAATGGTACTTCTAACGTGTTTTGCTGAGTGAGTGAGGATATCATAGGGCCTTTAAAAATGCGTAAAAAGCCGGCAATACAAACAATGCGTGGTTTGTGGCGCAGTTGTCCATGGGCGGCGGTGTTCTCTTACCATATAAGAGAACCACCAACTACATTGTCCGCTATGCATAAAAAAGCTATAGATAAAATTCTTGAATTAAAGATTATGTATTCATCGCCTTGCTATATCGGCAAATATTTTGGCTGCAGAGTTTGCACTTGGCACGCGCTTTGTGAGTCATCTGTGCAGTGAACAATAGGTTTTGTTGTCCTACAATAAGAACCTAATATTTTGGCAAGAAATCTCTAGAATATATCCATACTGTTTTGATTCCATATTACAAGTACCATCGAATTGAAAATAAAATCAAATTTAAGTTTATAAAGTTAAATTTGTCATATGCCGACACACTTATTTGGGTGGCTCCTTCAAAATGATACGAGCTCACAGAAAACCACCGTGAAACATTACTTATTCACATATTGTAGAATGGCGGAGGACAATGTAAAAATGTTCATAGTTCAATTCCCTTTTAATGCAACTGTAAACGCTGTTTTAATTACAGTCAAGTTAAGTGTAAGAACTATTTATTGTTGATTTACTTTTTTATAGTATAGCGGACAAGGGAGCAGGCGGGTCTCATATATGATAAGAGAACACCGCCGCCCATGGACAACCGCGCCACAGTCCGCGCATTGGTTTTTTTACACCGGTTAAGTGGCACTTTATATGCTCTTTTCTTGAGGGTCCCCAAGTCGTATTTTATTGGAATTAACCCTGCTGGCAGCTGATCCCACTGAGTGGTGGTGCATGGCACAAAATTTCATACCACTTAGAATCAGCTTCAAGGCAGAAAAAGAGCGTAGCGTAAATATCCCTTAAACGCCATCAACACATCCGCGGCTCCCCAAAGGCTAGAATCGCTCATCCTAGATGAGCCTCCTGTTCCTTTGCCACTGTTTCTATAAAAAATCTTAATATAGGGCCACCATAGTTGAAACAGCTAGCCGGTTATCTGATCGCGTAGGTTTAGTTATATATGATCGAGTCTCTTTATCCATTTGATTATAATGAATGCTTATTTGCAGGTGTGCATTCTGATCTGGACCGATCATTAACTATGTGTTAGTCACATGCACAGTTCATTAGTGGCGAACAAAGCGAAGGTGCATTATCGCGTGCTTAGCTCATAATTGATCATAAACAAGTTTGCAGTAATCTGTGGGTGTTGCGTCTAAACACAGACAACAGAAATGACTTGGTCGATATGACAGTTAGGTCTGAATAAGACACCTTTCAACCTGAGGGATTCGTTTACAATTTGTTATAATTATTTATTAGGTCTAGGGTAGGATTATTTTATTAGATCGAAGCGTAAGGTTTCGTCTCAATAAATATTTTAATTTAATTAATAATTTATTAGGTATTTCTTAACAGTGGTGTACTACAACACTAGGTAACAGTCTAGGTTAAACGTGAACGGGCGAGTGTCATGTCTCCCAAGGGAGAGCCATGCTGACGCACTAGATGGGCGGTATCGTCCAAAGTGATACCACGAGGTTACAAAATACCGTGAAAATGTACTATTTCGCTCAGTAAGATATATGACTCGAAATCTTATACCGCTCCAGCGGCCTAACTGGGCAACACAATCAAATCGCGGATTGTGGCGTGGTTGTCTATGGGCAGCGGTAAATTCTTACCATAGAGCAGACCCGTCTGCTATACAACAAATAAGTAGAGTTTTATTTCTGTTTATTATAACCTAATCATAAATAATAAACACGCAACTATTGGTTACAAGTCCTATGAGAATTGTTACAGATACTCGAACGAGTTTTTCGACGATTACCCATTACTGCGGTAATGTCAAAGGTGCGCCTCTAATGATATTGGCACAATTATTATCCTAAATTTGACAAAGCGTAGGGGCCGTTTGAAAGCTGACGTCAATATTCGATATTTAGGAAAAATATTGCTGATATCTTTTATTTTTCTCAATTATACTTGTTAACAATGTTAATTAATTATATTTTTATTTAAGATTGCTCAGAGTATTACAGAAATAATTTTACTTAAATCGAATAGGTATATAATATATCTACAATATGGAGAGCTATGGAGAGGGCAATGCTCAGAGTCTCGCTGCGAGATAAAATCAGAAATGAGGTTATCCGTAGCCGAACCAAAGTAACCGACATTGCCCGCCTTATTAGTAAGTTGAAGTGGCAATGGGCTGGCCACATCGCTCGACGAACCGACAACCGATGGGGAAGAAAGGTTCTCG
>DWCF01006596.1:0-12107 GCA_018230265.1 Delias oraia | reverse complement strand
TTTTATATAAAATTTCGGATTTAAGCAAGTTTGAATTTCACATAGCATAAATCATCTACCGCCCATGGAAACGTCTAACACCAGCAGAGCAGTGGATACAACACTAATTTTTTAAGACATGTAGGTTTTCAAAGTATTCAATACCAATGCTCCAAAGAATAGCATTTTTTTAAAAAAATTGTGTTTATTCTTTACGGACATATAGATTCGCATTTGAAATAATATTCTTCCTGGAAATACAATTCAGAAATATATGTTTGGTATTTTATATTTCTCTATTATAATTAAATGAAATAGAGTCAGTTTAAGTGCTGTAGTTGAAATCATGGGTAAACTCTTAAACTATAGCCTCAATTCTCTTGTTTTATGAAATATGGCTTTATTCATTGACACTGATGGTAATTTATCGAAATGTCAGCGACACCGGCCATCCGCGGTTTTAACTCAACGTTTGAGCGAAATGTAGTGTAAATTGACCCCCAGCGAACTTACAGATTGTTTTCTATTAACAAATTCATTTGATATTAATAATAAAAGGCTTTGTCATCGTTTTTATTAAGATGTTTAAGCTAGTGTTTACGAAAGTATATATGTTATATAAAGAATCTTTATATTATATAGTTATCTTGACCTAAATTCGAGTAGCAAATCTATTTTCGTCTCTGTTTCTTCCTTCAGATGTATGAAGGCTGCCTCATGCAGATGTATTTTTGCACCAACAAGTCTTAGGTCCACCTTATGGGTGACAGACGACCTTATAAAGGTCGCCGAGAGACGCTGGATGCAGGTCACCTCCGACAGGAATTCATGGAGCTCCAAGGGAGAGCCCATGTCCAGCAGTGGACGTCTTACGACTGAAATGTTGAAGTCTTAGGACTGTATTATACCATGAGAGTCCTGCAACGTATTTCCTTCTCTGTTTTGAGAAATAATTTCTAATAACATAAGATTACTCTTCAGTTCAGTTTGCTAAAACATTTTTTTGCACAAATTAATAGCATAAAAATTATTAATTATTAAACTAATCATTACATATCTGACCTGTTCATTTTACCTTACGTTGGATTTTTTTTATTGATTCTACATTAAATCTGTTATTTTTCTAATAGTTAAAAATTAATAATTGTTGTTAAATATTTAATGTAATATACTATTTTACGTACATTTTTACACACATAAAAAGCTTACACAATCGCCAATTCATGCTATACAAAAAATACATATATCAATCTCAACAGATATGATATATTACGCGAGAAATGATGGCATAACTTTGATACGGTGCCAAAATGCAGTGTTACTTAGATTAATTAGATTAGACAATTTATCAAAACAAAATATATTAAGTGAGCAAGAACTAGTGGAGCTGAATCGATAGATTTTCCTCAAAAGTCCGCGTGCCATTTTAAGCGTATTTATTCGTTATATTCATGTCTTAGTATTTTTTTTATAGTATAGCAGGCAACGGAGCAGGTGGGTCTCTTATCTGGTAAGAGAATACCAACGCCCATAGACAACCGTGCCACAGTCCGCGTATTGGTTGTTTGGCTGAATTTTTACGCCACTTAAGCGGCATTTTTAAGGGCCTCCGTTATCCTTTAATACTTTAATACTACCTTTTTATAACTTTGCATAACACAGTACAAGTACCGTTTCACGCTGAGTATTCTGTGAGCCCGTGATATCACTTCGGTTGAGCCGGCGCAATTAGTGCGTCCGCATATGCTTCAGCATGGCTTTCCCACGAGATAAAAATCATATTTTCTTTATATTTTTGATATTTAACTGAAATCTTTTCCATTTGTGATTTCATATATTTTAATTCTTATGAGAAGGACAAACAAAAACATCACATAAAAGTATAAAAAATATTTTATCAGTATAACACTGTTGAAAATTTAAGATATTATTGTATTATATATAATTTGCTAATGGAATGATTTAGCGAGATAAGATGGGCTAGGTACATAATATTCACAGCAAAATTCTATTCAGACTGCTTATGACGGCCCTTCGTTCAGTAGGAAGTCATAAATACACAGCAATTTTGCAAGAAAACAAAAGGTTTATGGCATTTTATTTTATCCTCAAACATTGAATATCTTGAATATAGCTAGCATAAATAATTATATTAAAGAATTAGTCAACCGGTTCTGAACAATGAACTAACTCAAATATTTTGAAATCTTAAATAATATATTCTATATGTTATACATTCAATTTAAAATTTTTTTCCTATAATATAAATATTAAATTCTTACTGTTTTTACATTGTTCTCGCTAGCAGAAGGGCCGCTAGCTAAAGAAACTAAGAGAGTCAGACTCATATGAAGATAATAAACATTGTAAGGCAAATAAGTGCGCACATAATGGAGTTACTTTTCCTTAATACTTGATGTTTTCTTCAATAACAGGTAAAAGGGAGAATAATATTTCCCATCTACATAATTTGTAGCAAGTTATATTAACGGTCCATAAATAATTATATTATTTTTTCTAATCATTTGACATATTTCTTTACTTACAATATAAATGTTTTGGTATCTATATAAACTTTGTACAGCATAAAATAATGTATAAAGTTTTATATTCATTCAGAGAAACTTTCAATTGTCACTATTTATAATATTCATTGCCTACATTAGTTTTTGATTGTGTTTTAATTATATAAGATGTGTCAACCCCTTAGTAGCCAATTAAGTTTGTGCGTAACTACTAAGGGTTCTGTAATAATTTGTAATAAAATAACAAACAAATGCATTTAGAAAAATGTGAACAAATTGCGAGAAACAAACTTAATCAAATCGTTTTAGAAAATATCTTTTGTGAATGCTATTATAAAATTATAATTTAATTATCTTGGCCAAAAACAAAACATGAATGAAAGCAACAGAGATTGCTTTTAGTCCGAATTAATGTAGGAAATAATTATATGCACTTTCTGTTCTATACATAATACTATTATATCTAGACTATGATATAATCCGACGAAGTCCAAAAGCGGTGTTTTTGCTGAGCTACGAACAAAGGATATAAGCAATTTAATTATATTGGATTCTTTGTACGTTAGAAGCAGGTTCCTTTGATAGGTCGCTCCGAGTTCCAATTTAAGGAAATTGCGTCTCCAAAGATGGTGGTTAAGCGTCGCATCGTTTATTTGATTATCTAGTGGTAGTGTTTAAGTTTAGACAACCGGTTACGATTTTTATATTTTTGTTTACAGTGTAAACTCAATTGGATTTAACGACAACTCCCTAAAACGCAGAAATGACTTTGCTTTCGTTACTTCACCTTGTTTTCCATTCATGATACACTGTATGTAGCAGTACACCCACTCTCAATAATGAAAATAATTATATACTAAATAGTACTCTTTGAGTTGCTGAAATTTAGATATACTGCAAGTTTTTCTGCTTTATCGTTTTAGCCCGTAATAAACTCTTTAGAGTAGATAATATTTATTTAGTAATATTTGAGCGTTTTTAAGGCATTTTGTGCTGTGCACCACCTCTCTGTGGAATCACCTACCAGCAGGGGTATTTCCAAATCAATACGACTTGGGTACCATCAAGAAAAGAGCGTACACTTTTCTTAAAGGCCGGCCACACACCCGCGGCTCTGTAAGGGCTGGGGTGTCCATGTCTCAAGACCGCTTGCCCTAGGTGAGCCTCCTGCTCCTTTTCCACCAGTGGTGTAAAAATAAAAAATAATAAATAAATAATCCATTCTTTTGTTTTTTTGATAGCAGTTGACTTTTGTTGGTTGAAGTTGTGGATTATCTGTTGATACTCTATCATATTCCAATTTCTGAAAACTTTTGTAAATATAAAGAAAACCATTGTATGTTGATGAAAAAGTTATTTATTCGCGCAATAGAGACGGAAGACGAGACAAGCGATGTTCATTTACATTTAGTTATACAAATCCGTTTTTACATTTAGGCCAACTCTCTATATTTCTGTATTTTCAATACTAACCATCAAAATATAAAAAAAATAACTCACCGTAAAATTATTTATATAGATATTCCTGTTACATTCGAGCAAGAAATTTTTTCCGGTAAATTATGCGCAACTAACAATTTATTTTTATCCTAGTTTTTTACATTACATTTTAAATTCATATTTATAGAGACGTATATACATATAATACACTGGTTATTCTGTAACAGACAACGGAACAGGTGGGTCTCTATATGGCAAGAGAATAACGCCGCCCACGAACAACCGCGCTACGGTCCGTGCATGTGTTTCCGACTTTTTACGCCCATTAAGCGGAACTTTTAAGGGCCTCCGATATCTTCATTGAATCTGCGAAACACAGTTCAAGTACCATTTCACGCTGAGTATTCTGTGAGCCCGAGGTGTCACTTCGGACTAGCCGTCGCAGTTGCAGTTGGTGCGTCAGCATGTCTCTCCCACAAATGAGACAGTGTTAACTTAAAACTTGAAACGTGTGAACTTTCAAAAGTTGAATAAATTATAAATCTTATTCAGATCGAAAAACAAACTTAGTACTCCACGATAACTTATAAATCCGCTCAGCCATGAGGTTCTAACTGATTTATAAAAGAGATATTTTGATTTAATTTGATAAGGTCCATTGATTCAACGTCATATGCGTACGTGATATCATAAACAAGGGTAAACTAACACAAGGACTACCAGCAGAAACAGAATACCAGTATTAAACAGTACCTTTAGTGTATTTTACTGAGTGAGTGGAGGATATAGTGCCGACTACTGAGTCCTTGAAAACCGCTTCAGTGGTGTAAAAAGCTGGCAATACAACTTAAGCGTGAATTGTGGCGCTGTTAAGTTCCGTAAGCGCCGGTGATTTCTTACCATAAAGAAGATCCTCATGCTTTACTCGCTATATAATTAAAAAAATGTTTTAGGAACTTTACTTATTTCTAAGTTTACTCTAAACAGCCATGAATTTCATTAGATTTCCGTTGCCCTATGAATAAATTTGCTATTACATTAATTAATTTATATATTAAAAATAGTGTAAATTCAAAAGGCGGCCGCTTTCAAGTGAAATGAATTACGCAAGGGACGCAGCAGCTGGTTCCGTCGACAGTTGTGACACCTGTGTCAAATTGCAGTGCGACTTGTTGGGTTTATACTGTTTTCTTTACACGTATGTTGGGCTTAGCAGATACTTTACAATATGAACATAATTAAAAAGATACATTTTAATGTATCAAGTTATTTAATATAAGCAAGTTTTTCACCTTTTTCGTGTTTGAAATATTTTTAACTTGCTGCATACAAGTTAAGCATACTTGATTCTATGGTCTATCGTTTTAAATATATTATCTTAGACTTTGATTTTTCCATTTAAAAGCAGTCGTTCATTAGATTAAGGATTTAATTTTTTTTTAATTCAAATGATATAGAGAAAAAATGTTTGTGTTTAATGACAGTCCTTGTAATACCTACTCGTAACACTTAGCAATTAAAAAATAAAATAAATATTTCAAAATATGTAATAATTATTATGTAATACTTTAAAATTTTGGTTAGTTCTCATCAAATAAAGGATTTCATATTGATTTACAAATAATTAAGAATTTTCATGTTATAAACTAAAAATCGAAATATAAAGGTTTCTGAGAGCAGACCAAGATTGAATTTTTATGAAAATTGTGAAACTTTGTATGCGAAATCCATCGCATAATCCAGACGTATACAATTACACTCATTGTATTAAAACAACAATGAAACTGAGCTTGTAAAAATATTAACACATTCTTTTCCTTACCATACACATACAGATTGCAGGAGTTTTAAACAATAGCTTTTATTACTCGACAAAGCCAATTATCGTTCCCAAAGAGAATAATTGTATGAGTTATCAAAAACGTGGCACATTGTCACAATCCGGTACGTACTTTCAAGAATTGCCACCATTAAAATGAGCTTTAAAATAGTCCCCGGTAGTTTTGAAGAAATAGTACGAACGCTCTTAGAATTTTGTTGCCAGATGTGCAGTTGAATTCGAGTTGACTTTTTTATGTTAAAGATGTCGATTGTAAGAACAAGTAAGAACGTTATTTCAGCATGCGCTCACCATCTTACTGTTATTCTTTTAAAATTTTTAAATATCCTTTAACTAATTCCTTTTATTTCCTATAATTCGTTACATTTTTTTATGTTATGGCCAATTATATTTGTAAACGAATTTCAATTTCCAATGCAATAATTTTTTGAAAAAGATTTGAATCTTTTTCAAATTTTTCATTGTCCTCATATATATATATGCGTGTTATTTTTTTCAATACTAGTCATTAAAAACATTTAAATTATTTAAATTTATAAAAACCTTTTAATTAGGTATTAGGTTTCTATGATATATCTATATGTTTGTTTGTATTATTATACTTTTTTTTATTTATTTGCAATTCTGAAAAATTTCATTTTATTTTTCTAAATGTTCATAATATTATATATTGTCAAAACGTGTTGACTGTCAAATAGTACACCCGAAAATAAGGACTTTAGAACCCAGATGAAATTTATGAAATTATAAAGGAAGCAAACTTGGCAAAGGGAAAGCAGGACACCAAAAGTTTGTTTATTATTTCCTGTTCAAGTCACCCTTCAATATTTCTTGGGAATTGTTAAATAAAATTAATCTTGCTTTTGGTTTACTTGAAAACTTTTTTTACACTAATTTTGTTAAAAAACTGTTCCTATTCGTTAAAAATTAAGTCTTAAATTACAAGACCTGTTTGAAAAACGGTTGAATTGAGTGAGTTTTCAATATAATGTGCTACTGCAACCAGTGTAATTCAAAGAAACTGTATCTAGACTGAATAGTGCTTCTAGAGAGCCGCCTCTTAGCTTTTAACGTATCACTTTGTAACATTCGCTCGGGACTTGTCCGTGGAGATATAAGATCTGGACACCTGAAAAACAAACAATACTTATGTAATATACATTTCAGTATAGTACATTAGTAATGTACATTTTTTTTAAGAAAATCTGAAGACAAACGAGCAGTAGCATCACCTATATAGGATAAGCAGCCCTCCACCCATGAACAACGCAACCGCTACTGAACTGTGACTGCCTTGCTGGTTTTGTAGGGTACGCTTTTTAGATACCCATGTCTTATGGGCTTGTAAATACCTTTGAAAAACGCGACCTTTATATTAAATAAACTAATAAAATCAATTTTAATATAACAGTTAACTATTAAAATATAATAAGTTATTCAAAAATAAATGGACATTTAAAAATCGTTATTCAGTACTTTTAATAAAAAGAAGTTTCAGTAGACTCGGAAAATGCCATCTTATTGTTTTTAATAATTAAAATAACAATGAACAGAGAGAAAAGCATTTGAATTTTTAATTGTATTTATCCAGAAGTTAAAAAGTCGACGACAGTGAAGGTTGTTTCACATGGTTTTGTGATAAAACTGTTCTTCTGAACCGCGAATTCGCAGATTTGAATCCCATGACTCTTATGACGAATATTTGTGTCATTTATTATTGTTTCTAATTTTATAATTTTCAATAAAATATCAGATACAATATATTTTTAACATTTCGTCAAAAGTTAATTTTTTAATTAAAAATCGTGAAGCAAACGAGTAAGCGGCTGACCTAGAATATGCGCTCTTCCACCCATGAATACCCCCAGCCCACCCATGAACAGTTAGACCAAAGATGCGTTGCCGCCCTTTTAAGAATAGGTATGCTTTTATCTAAAGGTGTGAGGTGAGGTATCAAATTGGAAATACCTCTGCAAGCAGTTAATTCCACGGAGTAGTGGAGTGCGGTACAAAACGCCTGACGTAATAAATAAATATATATATTTAAAACAATTGTTTAAAGAAAATTAAGTGATCGTCCTTGGATGTTCAACCAAGCATCTCCAGCTCCTGACTGAGGATGAAATGAATCACTTGGCGTCTGAACCATTAATAAATAAATAGTCAGTGGTATGAGCACACGGCCTTATCACTCGAGAGCTTTCTTCTAATGAGAGCTAAAATGCAACCCATCAAGTTGATTCAATGTGGCCCAAGGGCTTATTATGCAAATTGAAGATTTAACTAACGACTTACAAAAGTATCTATTCATTTGACATTTTTCCTTTTATTTTACAAATACTAACTTTATACCACTGAGGGACAATAATGATGGTTTATCACATACACAGCAATATTAACGTTAAAAAACAAATTCTCCTAATTTAACACGGAAATGGTTTACAAACCAATACGGCTTAGGCACTTTGAAAAAAAGGTAGGCACGTGAAAAAAACTACACCTAAAAGTTTCGCTATGCACCTGCGGCCCAGCCTCCTGCTAAGCCTCCCTATTTTCATAAAAAGCTAAATTAGTTCCACAATTCTACACTGTCATTAAAGGCCGGCAACGCACTCGCTCTGCAAGGGCTGGAGGTGTCCATGGGCCGTGAACCGCTTGCCCTAGGTGAGCCTCCTGCTCGTTTGCCCTCGATGATAAAAAAAACAATATACATTCATCAGACAGTATATATAAGCCAGTTTGTAATAAATGATGTCTTAAACGCGTAGTCAAATAAATTGTGCAGATTATCAAAAATGTACCTATATATTATTAAATAAAGGCTTTTTGTACTCAGTCTATAATAATATATATAATTTTAATACTAAATACTTCGCTTAATTAGTTTGAATGATGTGATACAAATTTTATTTTAATATGTTTTATTTTGACAAAATTAAGGTAGTTATTTATTAATAAATAATATATATATTATATATATATTTTAAATAAATATATGCGTAAAATCATCTAACGCTCACCGACTTTACAAAGATGCTTTTTTATATTACAAAGGGTATTTCAGTGGGGTACTTACTTATATATTTCGTTTGTTATAAAGTTATCATTCTTGCATCGAGCTGACCATTGGGTCCAGTATTTAAAACCTTCTCGTTGAAAGATTTTCACTGCGCACGCCGTATCGTCTCGAATATCGTCATCTAGTAAGGCTGCAAATAAATAAAGCAATTAATGCATAAATAAAAAAGTGACACAATTGGCTCACAGAACATTCAGCATGAAACGGTACTTGTGCTGTATTCTGCTGGTAAAGATATCGGAGGCCCTTGAAATAATGCCGCTTAAGCGATCTAAAAAGCCGGCATCACAACCAAAGCGTGTACTGTGGCGCATTTGTTCATAGGCGGCGATATTCTCTTACCATATAGGAGACTCACCTGCTCCGTTGTCTGCTATAGGAGCCAAAAAATACTAATTTTTGTTTTTATAATCGTTATTGAAATTAGACTAGAGGAAAAAGATATTATTTTTCACTACTTCAGTATCACTATTTGTAAATTGTGGCTTATAGAAATTTTATAATGCAATATAATGTATTATAATGTTACAAATAATTTCACATTTATAACAATATATCATTAGACTAAAATACATCAATGTCTCAACAATGTGGGTCTACAGAAAGCTGTTTACGTTATCCAGAAGAAACAACATACGCTGAAGTGGCTATGCAACGGATAGGTAAAAGTGTTATAAAATCTTAGGCACTCTGATATTAAGAGATGATCGGCGTCCATGGACAGTTGCATCAAAATCCACGCTTTTTGTTGTGTTGCTGGCTTTTCACATTGCCTCAGCTAAATAAGGTGGGTTACCGGCATCCTCACTCACTAATATTGTAATAAAAACATTTCCATTTCGCTTTTGTTACAATCCTGATATTCTATTAAAGAGAAATGAATACTAAAAGGATGTCAGGCATTAAAAGAAGAATTACAGCGAATTTTTTTTAATAAACGACAATATCTCGGTAAAGGAAAACTTAAAGGAAATTAGTTTATCATCACAGTCTAGAAATTGTATTTGAACTACATTGTGGAAACCACTTCCCCTGTAATATAGTTAGCTTGGCTGCAATAGTTAGGCGACAGTTATTCTAACTATATTATATTATGCATAACGAGGTGTCGTTATTCAGGCGATATTAGACTTCTGATATATATCTTGGTACGGCGACTTGATTGTTTTATCTCACTTAGATTATAGTATAAATATATTCACAAAATTTGATTAATTTATATTAATGCATTAATTGTTCACTAAATCTAACTCCGTTACTCCATGTCATGTTATAATGCACCTTACTGCAGTAAACTATCATAAAAACATCAATAGTAAAGAATAAGTTTCTAAATTTATAATTTTAATTCAATAAACTGCCAACCGCAACTCGATTCAAAACATAAAATACAAGCAAAAAGCACTTGTTCACTTAGTATTATACTAGTGGTACTTGACCGTTGTAAAATTGCCGCGAACGTAAAATGCGCTCCATAAAACTCTACAATAGACCTACGGAAAGAAAGAAATTTTGCTTACACGAAATAGACACTTAAAATATTAGTATAAGAGTGAAACTCCTTCAAAACTTTTCAGTAGCCATTGTTGAACCTTTATGCCTGAAAAGCCTTACTTAAAATTTTCGGTAATGCTTATAACCAAGATATTTTTACTAACGCCACCTTTCTGTTTACAAGTATATTTTACTGTAAAGCATAATAATTGTTAGCTTAACCTGTAATGTTTGTGTAGAGAAAAGTATATACAATTTAGAGAGAGTTTTACTTGTCACATAATGCTGCTATAATATTACTTACATTCGCAAGCAATGTCACAATCGCCACCTTTCCGTCCTTCACGACACCACCGACTGGGAATCTATTAAAAAAATAATTAGATCAGTTTTTTCAATCTTATACTGCTGGACATAGGCCTCCCTCGGACCTCCATGCATACCTGTCGGAGGCGACCTACATACAGCGTCTTCCGGCGACCTTTATAAGGAATATGACTCACTTTGTTTGCTTTTAAAACACTTACGATTAAAAGAATTAATTTTAAAGATGAGTTCCGCTTATATTAAAACTAATTCTTATTTATTGACACGAATATACGACCACGTTACCGTGGAGAGCCATGCTGAAGCATATGCTGACGAACTATTTAGGTCGGCTCGACAGAAATGATACCACGGGCTCATAGAATGTTCAGTGTGAAACTGTACTTGTATTGTGTTTTGCAGAGTGAGTAAGGATGTTGGAGGCCGTTAAGAGTACCACTTAAGCGTCGTAAAAAGCCGGCAACAAAACCATCGCGCGGATTGTGGCGCGGTTGATCATGGGTGGCGGTGTTCTCTTAACATATAGGAGACCATTTCACTATAGAATAAAAAAAATGAGAGATAAGCTAGGAACTTGCGAAGATATTTTCTTTAGGAGAACGGAGTTGCTGTGGCCCCGCTAAAGCTTCGGTAGAATACGTAAGCAATACCGAAGATATCTGAATACAGATTGTGGAAAGCACCAAGTGTTTTAGTGGGTGTTGTTCATCCGGCTTCCAGTTGCAGAGGATGCCAAGAATTCGTGTATCGATAATAATCATCGAACATCAAGACAAAGTTTTGGTTGTTTCACCTCGATGTTTATCGTTTTACAACTGAGCGTTTCAGTTCAGCTTTAAGCAAAGATATCCAAACCAATAAGACTTGAGGATGTACCAGAAATAGCGTAATAATCCCTTCTATACCTTAAATGCCGGCAACGCACCAGAAGCCCTGAAAGGGTTAGATATATCCATGCGCGACGCACCGCTTATTCTAGGTAAACCTCTTGCTCGTTTCCCATTTTTCCTTAAAAAATTAAAATTAAAAAAAAAAAAAATAGCTTTATTGTATTTAATTATTATTATAAATGTAGTTGTTCGTTTATGGCGCCGTAGGTGGGTGGAATAACCATTTCTTTCACCTACCCTGATCGAAGCGTAATATGACGTCACGACAAATAGATTTTAAGTGTTACCATTTGGTAAGACATTTGTCTTACGTTGCTCCCTAATTGCGCTTTCCCTTCATATATAACTTATACAGGTAATTTTATTGCAATGCAATATTTAACAATGGTCCACTTTATATGCTGTGATAAGCTCATTCACACCGGAAGTCCGTGACTTCCGGCTTCCGAAACACAATACACTTATAATGTCAAACTGAGTTATCGCACAAAATTTATTAACTGTTAATTTACGACCGAAATTGTTTCCGTTTT
>DWCF01006595.1:0-12110 GCA_018230265.1 Delias oraia | reverse complement strand
TGCAGATTATTATGAAGTCGTTTAGCAAATGCTATAGTTTTAAATTTAAACAATTATTCATACTTTAGTGTAATTTAATTGCAGGTGCCGATAAATCAATAAATTAACAAAGTTTAGAACGTGTTTAATTTCAAATGTCCGCTTTCTTGATTTAATTCAGGGTTCATAATCTCTGGAAACGATAAATCTCTTCGCACATGGCTTATGGGGTTTCAAAGGGTGCTTCAATTGATCAACTACCGTATATGGTGGGGTACCCTGAGCTATGTGGCAATAGTCACTGCAGTACATAAATGGCGCCAGATTGGTCTGGTAAGGATTAGGCGGGAACGGCGCCAGATCAAACATCTCTCCATGCCCCCAGGACGCCAGTGCCGATATCGCGAATGGAACTTTATATTTTTTCTTCATTTCCGATTCGAACACTCTGGACAAATAAGATAAATCAATTTGCAGGCAGTTACATTAGCCATTAAAAAAGCCTTTATTGTTTTTCAATTGTCAATAAAGCTATAGGCACAAATTGTATACTATAACATTTATGGTTATGTAAATGTGTTAGACAGAACTGGATCCGTAGAAGAAAAAAACGGGTGCTGGAATTATCAACCTCCGAATCAAAATAAAAGAAATTATAACGGCGATGAAAATTATAAGCTCACCCCTTAATATTGTTGACTGGATTATGGCACGCAGCCACTTCCTTACACTCTTTCTTAACATGTATCCTATCGTATACATTTCTATGTACTTTAGCTGTCTGCGGCATCCATATCTCTTTATGCCGGGGACCGAAGCCACGCACCTACACAAACAGGTGAGCATAGTGTAGTAATAGGTGATATTTACAAGTTTTAATAAATATTTCATGTCGTTTTAATGAGCCGTGGGAGAGAGATGCTGATCGGCTCGTTCGAAGTGACACCACGGGCTCATAGAATACTCAACGTGAAACGGTACTTGTACTGTATATCCTTAAAAATAGTGCTTAAGGGGCGTAAAGAACCGGCAACACAACCAATGCGTGGACTGTGGCGCTGTTGTTCATGGGCGGCAGTGTTCTCGACCCATATAGGAGACCCACCTACTCCGTTGTATGCTATAAAAAATATATATATTTACGGTTTTTAATTTATACGTGTTAATTTATTTACGTAAACTTATTTGATTTACTTTTTAATTTAAATTCCTCGTCTAAATTTCTACCTCCCATACAATTTCCTTAACTTAAGAAAACTTACATAAAGTATGTAGTCTACTAGTTGAGATGCATTACAGTTACCTATATAAATAAAGCTTACTTTAGGCACATTAAACTCCGAGTAGAAAGTTATCTGATCCTTAGCACCGATACCATATTGGTCTTCTATTGAGAAGGGCTTATAATAAGCCCGGTATGTAGATACATAGGGGTCCATCAGTCTACGGAATCCACCTGCACTCTCCGGTATCACTGGGGCTTCATTTCTACCTGATGCGACAACCTACCGAAGTACAAACATCAGATATCAGATTCGAAATATGAAAATACACAGTCTACATATTTGTAAGTTGCGTATGTGACGAATAAGATTTTAACATTTGTTTTTTAATTTGTTTAACCTTTCCTAGATATTACAAGGGTTGCAAATATAAAAGACCATAGACATTATATGAATTTAAGCAGATTAAAAACCGTACATCGAATATGTACTCTGGATCTGGTGGTTTAACAATCAGCTTTGGCGGAGCAGTCGGCGTGCTGGTCACACCCCGAAAATTGTCCTTCATTTCCGACAAGATGGTTGGCTGGATTATGCTCTTTCCTTGTAGCTAGAAGACAGAAATATAAATAAACATTTTTTTTTAGTATAGCGGACAACGAAGCAAGTTCCAAAATGGTAAGAGAACACCGCCGCCCATGGACAACCGCCCCAATGTCCACGCATTAGTTATGTTGCCGGCTTTTTAAGACATTTATGCGGCATTTTTAAGGTCCTCCGATATCCTCACACATTCTGCGAAACATAGTACAAATACCGTTTCACGCTGAGTATTCTGTGAGCCCGTGGTATCACTTCGGACGAGCCGGCCCAATTAATACGTCAGCATATTCTTCAGCATGGCTCTCCCACGGGTGCGAGAGTATTAAGACCTTTGCCCGGCCACTGTCAAGCCACTTAATAATAAACTTTTTTAAGTTATTTAAATGGGTCATATTTTTCGCTTTATACCATAAAACTGGATTTTTAATATTTCCTTAGAAGTTGTGACTAGTTTATATTTAAAAATATATATTTGTCTTATATTTTATATAGTTCATTATTTTTTATATTTTATTTAGTATAGTTTAATTTGAGGTATGGTACCCTTTTCTCAACACCCGTCATAAAGATAACCCTCCGACAGTTGATGGAGCAATCTGCACGTTCCATGGCCTTGTTGGGATTTGGCTTTACGCAGTACTCTCCTGTAGTCGTCCTATACGACTCTTTCTCTACGACCATATCCCGGCCTGTAACGCGTTCAGGGAGGGGATCATCGATTTTCTGAAAAAAAAATTACACATCATTAAATCAATGGGAGCTGGAATTCCCCATTCCCCATTCGTAGCACGCGTTTCGGTTGTGTATCCGGCTTTATACATTGCTTTGACGATGTCTTACAAGACCGCTCGGCCACGAGGATTTTATTTAAAAAGCAATTCTCCTAACAATCATTATAGATAAAATAAATATAAGAGTTTATATGCTTTGTTAAAATTTTAGTGCTAATTTTGGCGTTACCAAAGGTTTCCATATTTCCATTAATGTAGTCCAATTCCCTTAATAAGCGATTGATTTTACCAGACAGTAAATAATATTGAATTAACCAACCTCAAAGACTGCATTATATTTGTTATACAATACATACATATAGAAGTAGCACTTACACAATCTAAACTATGGGGTATTGGTGGGATGTGGCGGTGAGCAATCGTGGCCGCCGTGCGAGTCTCATTGCTGGACAGCCTTAGGGGAATATTGTACTGCACGTTGCCCCAAGTGTTCACATTTTGCAATAATAATTCATTTAATTTCAACTGCTCGCGAGGCATTGTATAAATTTAAAAAATCATACGAAATCTGTTTCGTAATGAAGTTTTTTAATTGACATTCAATTGTTGATGACAGACATGACATTGACGGAACTTTGAAACAGGAATAAATTGGTCGTTGTCATATACTGACAGTGCATATAATTTTACCTGAATATAAATCAAATTTGAACTGAATAAACAAATGAACCTGTTTTAATATAAAATATTAAATCTAAAACACATTAAATTTCTATAACTTTAATTCTCTCCTCGTTTAAAAAACAAAATATAACAATCAAAAGATTTTAGCCAACATTTTAACCATACTTCGTTTTCTCCTTTTGAAAGCAGGATGTCTGTCTAGATCGTGTGCAAAGGCAGATCTCTCTGAGGGCCTTAAATACATTGGAAGGATTACGTCATTTTCTGAGACCCATTGTATAACATATTGGGTGATGGCCTCAATGTGGGGAGACTTTTCAAAACTGGATCGTATCTTGAACTTGTTGTACGAAAGAGCCTGCAAATGCAAAGTAATTAATATAAAATTCATTTTTTTATTCTATAGCGGACAACAGAGCAGGTGGGTCTCCAATATGGTAAGAAACTACCGCCGGCTTTTTACACTACTTAAGCGGCCTTTTTCAGGGACTCCGATAGCCTCACTCACTCTCACAGTACAGTACTGTTCACGCTGAGTATTGTGTGAGTATTATTTTAACCTATATAGGAAATAGAACAAAGAAAAAACTAAATGTTCAATTATATTAACGATAACTTTTTGATCAGTCTACAGTTTTAAGAACTTACTGTCGTTGGTAATTGATCTGCTGTGGCAGTGAGGACTTCCTTTATCGTTTTTCCATGTGGCTGACCCTAAAATAACATTGAATTATCATAAAATAATCTATGATGTTAATTATTAACGCTATGAATTTACTTGAGTTAATTTCTAAATATTTTCCCAGATATTTTTATATTATAACGGAGAACGGAACAAGTGGGTCTCCTATATGGTAAGAGAACATCGCCGCTCATGGACAACCGCGCCACAGTCCGCGCATTGGTTGTGTTGCTGGATTTTTTTACGCTAATCAAGTGGCATTTTTAAGAGCCTCCGATATTCTCACTCATTCAGCGAAACACAATACAAGCATCGTTTCATGTTTTAATTTATATTCTTAGATATGAAATGTATAGTTTAAATACCTAAATTAAACCAATTTAATGTTTATTTAAACATGAATGATATGTTAAAAAGTACCTTTGGTAGCAATTCCTTAACGATTGCGAACAATTGATCAATGTGATCGTGGTATAGGAATTGAGCCCAGGGTTCACGGAAAAACTCATACAGGTTATCCAGTTTTTTGGTCTACAAGAGAAATAAAGCAAACGCTACAAAACATCAAGCTAACGGATAAAAATGCCTTCTGTCGTAACTTCAGTGTAATTAAAAAGTACTCTTTCCTAAATACACCAAAAAATTATTATAAATCTGTTAATATGTTATAGATACAAATAACAAACTTCATACTCAAAACTTTATGATTAAATATGATTTTTTTTTTACTTACTGTGTATCTTAAGTAAACATTGTTCAGAAAAGAACTAGATAAGCCGTAAAGCTTTTTAAAATTTTCGAGCGAGTACTTTTCAGACGTCAAACAAGTTAAACCGTCTACTATCAGATGTTTATCGAAGTGCAATTTAAAATAACCTTCTTTGAACGTCTCTATTACGAAACCCTGCAATTCAAAATTAATAATACGCCTTTTATAATAAGTATCTATGTTATGATACTAAATAACACAGAATTACAGTACATATGCATACTTGGCTTATTATTTAATTCAAAATAACTGCCACAAATTGAACCAATAAATTTATTCAATAGTTCTGATTTTTTTATTGATGCAAAATTCTCACTGTTTAGAAACAGTTGTATACTCGTAGATATGTGAGAAATTACGATTTTTAAGTCTTCTTTGATACAAAACGGGATTTGATCAATCAAAAAAATCCGACAACATTTTTTAATATGCAATATTTTAAATGGAATACTTTTTATATGAAAATTCGTAATATTAAATCCACTAACATTATAGTCCAAACTCTGTACATAATAATGGGGAACTTTCATTCCGGGTGAGCGTACTTCTAAGTATTGCAAATCTCCGGGCAAAGTGCAATATTGTACTATCGGCATTTTAAATTCTGGTACGCTTTGGAAGGTACCTCCGTTTTTCCTAAAAACAATTCGTATATTAGATATGATATAGTGACTTTTGATTCTTTTTTTATACTATTCTATAGCGGACGGCGCAGCAGATAGGTTTCCTACAAGGCAAGAGAACACCACCTCTCATGAACAACCGCGCCAGAGTCCGCGCATTCGTTGTGTTGCCGGATTTTTACGCTGCTTAAGCGGCACTTTTTTAAGGGCCACCGATATCCTAACTCACCCTGCGAAACATAGTACAAGTACCATTTCACGCTGAGTATTCTGTGAGCCCGTGGTATCATCGTGGTATCAGCGTCAGTATATGCTTCAATATGGCTCTCCCAAGGGTACGATAATATTAAGACACTCGCCCGGCTACTGTCAAGCCCTTCCAGAGACCGAATAAATTATAAATAAAATTATAATTTATAATTGTTCGGCACGGGATTCGAACCCAATATCTCTGGCTTAATGGCTTAATTCTTTTTAATTTTACATCTTACAATAATCTTTTAAGACCCTCCAATTTTCGAGAACCTTTTTTAACCTTCAAGAAATGTGGATACATATTCCTTAAAGCCGGACAACGCACTTGCGGCTCTGCATGGGCTAGGGTGTCCATGGACGGAGGGCCGCTTAATCTAGATGAGGATCCTACTCCTATGCCAACATTTCCAAAAAAAAACTTATATTTAAAAGACTTACGGTCTATGATCTTTGTTAATTTCTTGAATAGAATCTTTATTATTAATCTTATCATCGTTTTTCTGATTATCTCGAGAATGGTTTCCCTCCGTGAAAAGAGGATCCAGCTCATTACGTATAAGAGTTCCCAGCTGTATGGGAATGTAACAAATATGGTTTAGGCTTTGTTTAATTATTATTATAGTATGTTTTCAAATTTGCTCACGATTAATCATTAAGTAAAAAAATAATAAGTAGCTTAACATTAACTATAACTTTGGTTTGGGCGTCTGACAAAGCTTGAAGTATATTTGTATGGTATAGCGGATAACTGATTTGGTTGGCCCCCTATATGGTAAGATAATACCGCCGTCCATGGCAACCGCGCCCATTGCCGGCTTTATTAAGACACTCGCCCGACCACTGACAAGCCCTTCTGGAGCCCGAATAAATTAAATAATAATTGTAGGAACCGAGATTCGAACCCGATAACTCTCGCTTCGTGGTAGACTTATAAAACTACTTAGTTACAAGGCTCTCAAACTTTAGTATTTTTAATATAACTAAAATGGATTATTCTGTGAACCTTGACGCCAATCTCATAAGTATTGTAGTCTTGGTGGCGTCGGTGTGCAGCGGAATACCACCTACGGTGCGTGGCAAGAGGTCCAGCCGCGTACACGTGGGTCTCGCTGCTCTCAAAGCAATGGTCCACTAGGATCCCGCCACTATACCCCATACCAGCATTTTGGACCGCTAACACACATATTATGTTTATTATAAATTTAACAGAAATATTCATTTTCACTGCGCTACTAAGTTTAAAAAAGTTTAACTTTTGCATAAGATAATATTTAATAATATTTTAATAGTCACTGTAAATATATCTAAGGACATCTTACTTAGTTAGCGCTATTAGAATGGTTAATATAGTCAAGTTTTGCTATAGCTTGTAGTTTTTATTTTTAGAATAATGTTGACGTTACCTATATATAGTAAAAGGGCATGGAAGAGATTGGATTTTTTTATATTAACAATTATAACTCGTCGGCTGTTTTCCTATGATGTTTCAAAAAGCCGAGCAACTGTGATTGTACATACTAACTCTTAAATATATGTTCGTTAACACCACGTTTGCCATAATAGAAAAAAGCGATGCATTCCAAACTCAATAATTCAAAATGCGATATAAATTGCACGTGACTGACATTATTCTGACGATTTAAAATCCAACTTTCAAAGTAATATGAACTATAAACGTTTATTTTGAGATTATTGAGAACTTCACGTATAGTTTTATCAACCTGAAAATATAAAATTTGTAGTCCTGAACTTTAAAATAAAATTTAATAATTACAAATTTTTAAATACAGGATTATTTATATGACTATATTTTTCCCTATAATAAGCCATTGTATATTCTGAATTATATATGAATTATGGCTAAGAGGAGACCTTATTTTGTATGCGTGTAGGTTATTATTATATATTTTTTGTTAATAAGACACGAGACAAAGTAAGAGAAAATTTGCTAACGTAAACATTGCAAAATATCGAAACCCTGGATTCCTCGTCGTCTTCGGACGGAAAAGGTTCAATGAAAACTATTTTTTCGGTTGAAACTTTCAACTCTAGTAACGTTGATAGACAACAATATGCATTTAGGGTCGATCCATACACTAATATTTGACCTACAACATTTTAATAATAATTTGCCAGTAGAAAACCTTCTGAAAGTTTTGATAATAAAGGCATGGATACATAAAGGATTCACAATAAACTGAATCTACCTTTATCCTCATTCCAATTAATAGAGTTGACATAATTTATAGCTTTGTTAGCGTCTGCGATATCGTTGACAACGAAGACATTGCCAGGGCCACAAGTAGCCGCAGATGGAACGGTCCGATCCTTGAAATTTTGCGGGTCGTCCATACGTCTATATTTCAATGCAATTCTGAAAAATATAACGTAACATGCCATTAGAATGTGAACATATGAAATTTAAAAAAACATATATACATTTTGTGACAGTGAAAAGAAGCTTTATTAAATTTTCAAGTAAAGGAACTGTTTGGAAAGGCGGAAATGATAATAATTTAATGCATTTACAACATCTTTCTCCCACGGGGAAAACAGAAAATAAAATCAATTTATAAATTCTACAACAACCTTTCATCTCGCTGCAGATGTAAATCTTTCAAATAATCGGGGCTTTGGTATTGTACCCCACAGAGTAGAAACAGTCGATCATAATAATACTTACTGCCGTTGGATAATAATATGTACTTCTCTCGTCTGAAAGACAAAACTTAAATTTAGTAATAAAAGATTGTTTTAGATTTACACCATGATAGACCGATTGAGAAATAACCAATACTATTTCATTATTACTTTTGACCAGCCAACCATTTTATATGAGATATGATAAAATAAGAAAATGAGATCAAAACCTAGTTAATAGCGTCTATTTATAGATAGTTAGGCTTGGACTTATTTGAGACGAAGGCAGGGAGATATGATATTATATCTAATTAAATATTCGTATCAATATAATACTGAAAAGAATACATACTTGCTAATATCCAGCATAGTACTCTGAATGGTATTGACGTGATAGGTGTATGGGACACTCTTCAAATACCTCTCTGTGCCCGTGTGATCCTTCAGAAGCATCATTTCAGCGAGCGAATTGGAATTCCGAGCGTATGGCAGACCATGTGGTGATATAAGTGTAACGTTTGTGAAGAATATGTAGGATGATGTATCACTTGAAAGATATTAGCATAATATATACAGTTTTTACTTTGAGTAAAAATCCTTACAACTTGATAACATCATAGTTTTAATAAATTGTATCTTGTTAATATCAACCGTTGCTTTTAAAACTCTATAGACATAATGTCATTTCATAGACTCTAAAATATTATTGATACGAGAATAAATTTAATACATACCCAAAAAGTAATGTATTCAAAAATGCCATAGCCGCAGTCGAAGCCCCTACGACCACGAGTCTGCAGTCCACCGTTACTTTAGGAATACTGGTCAATCTCGCACTTATGTACCAACTACTGAATGTCATTCTAGGAACAGAGTTGCGGCTGCTAGCATTTCATGTGTTAGTGTGCCTCTTACACCAAGTTTTCTCGAAAATCAGTAGGTATTTAAGGAAAACTGATGGTACAAAGGTAAGAATATTTTATATTGTAATTTTGATAATATAATCAAATTATATTATGCACTCGTGGGAGAGCCATGCTGAAGCATATGCTGATGTACTAACTGGACCGGCTCGTCCGTAGTCATACCACGGGCTCACAGAATACTCAGTGTGAAACGGTGATTCTACTGTGTTTCGCTGAGTGAGTGAGAATATCGGAGGCCTTCAAAAGCCGCTTAAGTTACTTAAAAAGCCGCCAACATAAACGATGCGCGGAAGGAGGCGCAGTTGTCCATGGGCGGTGATATTGTCTTGCCATATAGAAGAGCCACCGCTCCTTTGTCCGCTATACCATAAAAACTGCTATTAAAATAGTCAACCGTAGGTAGCCGCAATCGGAAATTATTATTTATTATATATAGTATGTTAATATTTCTTCTCGTGTACTCTTAGATTAATGGCTTCATCTTTGTTCTCAGAAATTTATTGTGACTTGGCTCAGAAAAATATTTTTATAGTGGCTTAGCTACAAGTGTTACCAATGATGCAATATTGTTTTAATATGGCTATTAGTCTAACACACGTGAACAATAAGTTTAGACTAAAATGTGTTCCAAACTAGATTTACAGATAGGGTTAGATAATTTAAAATGATTGATTATTGAAAACTTACAAAGAATTGGATTTCGACGCATAGTTTAAGTGTGGGGAGCGCGGGAGCAATGGAATCATTACTGCCGCGAAGGAATTTATCTTATGCATTACCTAAAAGTATTAAAACAAGTTTAATATATATAATACGGGGAGTAAAAATCTTTTCTTTTTTCCTATTCTAAACTCCGAACCAATTACATTGAACCATAAAGCCTTTTTTTAAGAGACAGACCCATTTATTCCTGTAAGCCGTCATCCATACAAGCGAGTGGATTCCTGACAGCCGCATCATATCACGAACGAAAAACCTGAAGGGAATACAATGAAATTCAAACTTCTTCCAAAAAAATCTTCTTGAAATTCAAAATCTCAGGCCATTAGGGCTGATGATGAAGAAGATGAATTTGAAGGTTTAATAACACTGCTAGACCTATGTCTTCCCCAAATATGCCCACCTACATTCATAGTTAGTTTTTTAATAATTATAATAAAATTAAACTCTCTCTTCTTTAAATTATGCACTAATTGGGACGGGTCGTCCGAAGTGGTATCAAGGGTCACAGAATTCTCAGCGTGAAATAATTGTTGGACTTGAAACGGTACCTCTATTGTGTTTCGCTGAGTGAGTGAGGATATCGGAGGCCCTTAAAATGCCGCTTAAGCGGCGTTAAAAGCCGGTAACACAACCAATGCGCGGACTGTGACGTGGTTGTCCATAGGCAGCAGTGTTCTCTCACCATATAGGAGACCCACCTGCTCCCTTGTACGCGATATTATAAAAAAACATCAAAAGAGGCTTGGACGCGAACACAATGTTGTATATTAATATTAACCTGTAATGTGGTTCGAAGGCAGGATACACCAGGACTGTATTAACTGTGGCGCAACCAGCGCCATATTCTTGACCCTTTAAATGGTGACTGTGATTACGATGCTCATCCAAGTTGAACTGGCCGCGCAGAAAGTCGACTTGGTCGGGCGGCCTAAAAGTGATTTTATTAGATTTGTACTTTATATTACGTGTACTCAGTACTTCCAATCAATGTAAATAAATAAGGTATTTTTCTGAAAGGTTTATTAAGCCGGCATTGTTACTTTTAAAATTATTTAGATATAGCTTACTCCAGTATCCCAATACCAATCACATGCACATTACTCAAAAAGACATAAGCCTCAAGTTCATTTCTCCTGAAAATTGTGTTTTCCACAGACCATAAGGTTTCTTTGCCATCCAAATTGAACAGAAGGTGTGCTATTTGAGGGATATCTATTATTTCGGCACGTCGTACGCGTAGCTTACTAAAACATATATTGTACGAGTAAAATAATTTATTATTTTCTTTGTGTTTAGTTTAAAGGCTGAGTTTTTCGATATTTTTATGGTATAGCAGACAACGGAGCAGGTTGGTCGGCTATGTGGTAAGAGAACTCTGCCGCTCATGGATAACTGCGCCACAGTTCGCGCATTGGCCGGCATTTCATTTAAGTGGCATTTTTAACGGCCTCCGATATCCTCACTGACCCAGCGATATACAGTAGAAGCTACCATTTCAAGCTGAGTACATATTCTATGAGCCAATGGTATCACTTCGGACGAGCCGGCCCAATTAGTGCGTCAGCATATGCTTCAGCATGGCACTCCCACGAGAAAATTCGGATTCCAATGGGATTCGTTCATTTATTTTTATCCAAAGTTATTAAATGTTAAAACAAACTTCATACCCACTCGATTGTATCAAAAAATTAAATACCTAAAAACTGAACACCTGTGAGCAACATATAACGCATATTCAGATGATATATCATTTTTTGTTGGAACAAACTGCAAACAAATAAATCAGACACAGTTATATTTTCGTAATTATAAATAACATAATTTATTATAGTAATTTTTTATAGTGACTGCGGAGTTAAATATTTGTGAAATAGAAATAATAAATTGACTGACTGCAAAATGTTGTAGTAGTGAAAAACTTTTCTCTGAACACGGTTTCCTTATAACGCAGTAATCATAATCCTTCATTATTTCAAAAGCAGCTTCCAGTAAATCAAAAGCATGACTGTAAAAATAAAAATTTGTGTCTTACATTCATTACTAACAAATAAATTGTATTTTTGTATCAAATTGAACCGTAGATACTAGAAACAAAAGGGTAGATTTTTATTTCAAAATTAAAAAGAAAAACTACAGCTTTTTTTTTGAAAGAAAGCCAATATCGTTGGAATACTGACCTCTCATCTATATCTTCATGAATACCATACAACTCAATCATGAAAGCATTTAATTCACCTGAAAACTTCTCGCTTTTCACTTCGGTATTACCAGC
>DWCF01006594.1:0-12111 GCA_018230265.1 Delias oraia | reverse complement strand
ATTGTTTAAATTACGTCAAGTATTCGATTACAATAGTTTAAGAATTCACATAATGTCTAAGATCCTGATCGTTGACACAATAACAGATGTTTTTTGATCATTCTTCTAAACCAGCAAGTATGTTGTTTTTTTATTATTCTAAAGCGGACAATGGAGCAGGTGGGTGACTTATGTGGAAAGAGAACACCGCCGCCCATGAACAATCGCGTCATCGTCCGCGCGTTGATTGTGCTGCCCGCTTTTCGCGCCTTTTAAGTGGCATTTTTAAGGGCCTCCGATATTCTCACTCATTATGTGAAACATAACACCAGTATCTTTTCACGCTGAGTATTCTGTGAGCCCGTGGTATCACTTTGAACGAGCCGGCTCAAATAATGCGTCAGCATATGCATGGCTCTCCCACGAGTGAAAAAATATGGTGTGCCTAGAAATCAGTCTTGTAAACCTCTTATTCTCTTTTTCTTAAAAATTGTAGCGATCGACTGTTATTAATATTTATTTTTAATGGTATTTTATTTTGGTATATAAATCTAATTAGAAATCAATTCAATATATTTTAAAAACCTAGAATGTCACGCAAGTAGGTTATGTTATTATTGTACCTGTAACTCCTTACCTCAATTGGTATAATATTTTGACTTAGCTCTCAACATATAAAGTACATCACGTGCCTTTGTACCTCGTACTTATTAAATTATTTTTCACTTCTGCGCAGTAACAGTCACCACAGGATACAAACCTTGAGCCTTTTACGGGACAAGAGATGATTATGTATTTTAAATAATATTATTTTTGTATTCCCATGCATTAATAAGAATTAATTCATATTTTTATCACAACTAATTGACCTTTGATTTTAAGGTTGCAATCACAGAATACAAAATTACAGCTTTCAATGAATTCACAGGCATACAATCACATGCTATATTTTTAAGATACATAATATTATATATTAACATTACATTTAGCACATAACATTGTGTTTGTTCTATTACCACAAATAAAACTTTGTCATTTAGTATTATTCACAATTGTTCTCTCCTTATTTCTTGTCATTATATATATATATTCTCTGTGCTATCTATAGCGATAAATGTTAACTGATAGTGATAGATGACATTTTGACAAATCGCAAGATGCCATTACCATGCATGCGTGTTTCGTTGGTAATTCCACGAAGCTTGTCACTGGTTAAGCAGGTGTGTGCTCCGGTAAAATTAATTAAACTGCCGCAAAAGTTGTATGTAACAGCTGCAACAGCTCACCAGATAAACTCCAAAATGTTCATAGCCGAAGAAAGAGGATCCGCATACTCGCCCGACTACAGAGTATTCTTTAGTAAGTACATAGTAACTGCATTCTTAAGTTATTGATCTATTTCTAGTCTATATCCGGCAGAAATCTAGTTGATAATGACAAGGTCAATCATTAAAATTTAATAGTACTAGTGATAACATTTAATAATATATCTTGAGTGTTATTTCTGTTTGTATTTTTTTCCTGGACTGCTTTCTTGTTACATTCATTTATATCTAAAGTGCCAACTAAGACTAGAGATAATATGAATTGAACACTTGACTGAATGATTGTTATCAATCTGCAAAGTAAAGCTTGAGGTATATTTAAGATATTTCTATTTACCTTGTTTGCTTACTGTATCAATATTTGTATTTTTGACAAATTTATAACATTTTTTAAAATACAATATTATATAAATAATAGCATTAAATTGAATAACTAATAAGAAAATACTTTGGTCTTATGTGATAGTTTTTTTTAGATCTTTCTCTGCTTAGCTTGTCAATTGTTACAATCCCTACATAATCATTTTGCTTCATAGATTCTTAACCAATTCATGTATTATATAGGTATTCTTTCATAGAAAATAGCTATTAGAAAATGTTATATGTTAACTGGCAAAGTTAGTTTATGAGTCACAGTTCTAAAAGTCTGGATTATCTTAGATATATATATAAATTAATTGTGGTAAATAATAATTGCATTTAGGGGGTCTTATCAAAGTAAGCCAAATAATATAGAACTTTTGATAATATAATCTTATCAAATTTTATTTAATGGCTTATAACTATGCAATAGACATATATTTTAAGTAAATGAAAATGTAATTTTCAGTCATTTCAATTAGTTATAATATTTTTTTAATTCCCATTCTGACAAATAGAGTTTTTAAGATAGATTTAGAAGAGCGATTTGCTTAATGACTCAAAATAACATTTCAAAATCAATTATTAATTGTTCTATATTTTCTTAAAGTTATTATTTAATAAATATTCCATTATTAATATGAATTATACATATAAAAATAATTATTATTTCTGTTGAGAGGATTGATCCTATACAAGATTGATTGCATACAAAGATAAAAGTAAATAAGCCTGGATTATCATGAAATATGGCTGACATTATTAAATATTTTACATGCACATGCTTTGGACTATTTCGCTTCAGTTTAATATTGATATTTATGTTTTCAGAGGATGAGAGTGGGCCTATATCGCCACTCCATGACATCCCACTCTGGGCTGATAAAGAGAAAGGGTTAGCAAACATGATAGTAGAAGTGCCACGCTGGAGCAACGCTAAGATGGAGATCAGCCTTTCGGAACCACTCAACCCCATCAAGCAGGATGTCAAAAAAGGCGCTCTACGTTTCGTCAGCAACGTGTTCCCTCACCATGGATACATCTGGAATTATGGTGCCCTACCACAGACCTGGGAGAATCCGCAACATATCGATCCCGGCACACAGGCTCGTGGTGACAACGATCCCATTGATGTCATTGAAATTGGCGAGCGTGTGGCAGCGCGTGGTGACGTGTTTGCTGTGAAGATCTTAGGCACATTGGCGCTCATAGACGAGGGCGAAACCGACTGGAAGTTGATCGCCGTGGATGCACGTGACGCTAATGCTGACAAACTTAACGACGTTGCCGATGTCGAGCGGGTTTTTCCAGGTCTTCTCCGTGCGACCGTTGAGTGGTTCCGTCTATACAAAGTGCCTGATGGCAAGCCGCGTAATCAGTTCGCGTTTGATGCGGAGCCAAAGGACGCGGCGTTTGCTCTACGCGTTGTTGAAGAGACTCATGAGTTCTGGCGTGGTCTGGTATCAGGTGCGACGGTCGCTGATGATATCAACAAGATGAATGTGACAGTAGCTGCAAGCCCACATCGAGTGGAACGTTCAACCGCTACTTCCACGCTTGCTGCCGCACCGCCATGCGCCATACCACAACCGTTTCCACCGCAGGTTGATAAATGGCACTACATCTCTAACATCTAAAACTCCAGACTCAAAATGCTCTGTGAAACAGTTGTTGTTTATTTATCTGTTATTGGTCAAGTGGTATGGTGTTGACATCAGGACATGTGCTATAGATTAAAAAAATATGTTTTCTAACCTATATGTTTTTATTAAATCTTTCATTTTAAACAGAGAATAATATTTATATAAAAAATATTTAAGAATATTTCAAATTTATCTCTCATTAGTCATCATTAAATATATTTAATTATTTATTTTAATATCCAAAGTTATTTACAAAATAAGTGTGAAATACAGAAATCGCTATAGTATATGAATCAATAACAGAACCTTTTAATAGTTCACAGGCACAGCCTTAAAAATATATTTGGTTTATAAATAATTTATTGCGTGGCTGACGCACTAAATAATTAAAAGTGCCGAGTTACTCTTTTTTAAGTTAGTTTTTTATAAAAATAATTATAATAAATTATATTAAAGATTTTTTGTAATATATTAAACAAGATTCACCATCTTGCTAAATTAAATTTTCATGAGCTAGCATCTGAGAAAGATTTTAATGTAGTCCTGCAGATGGCAGGTTTTTTTAACATTGTACCGCGAAGAAATAAAAAACTGTACAGATATTTTAAAGTAAAATATTTAGATTTTATATGTAGTATTTGCAATAATTAAACTGACAAATAGCGTTCGTAGAGGTGCGACATCTTGCGTCAAAACAATAAACTACATGTCATGAAATTTTTATTTAATGCCGTGAGTCGTGTATCCAAAATATAATTGGTATTTGTTGGTATTCATTAATGTGGAACTAAATAATAAATGAGTCGTAACATTACGACTGATTTTGAAATGTTTTGACGCTTGCCATAATTTTTTGTATTCAACTCATTTCAGCTTAAGAATTACGATTAAGTTGCATACAATTTTCTGGTTTGATTTATATATCCTGAGCACACAAATAGAAAGCTAAACAGTAGTTGTATTACTACAATAACTTGTAAATCTTTCCGACATCATTGTTTTGAAGTTCATCTTTCTGCACTCAGAGATACTAGAGCAAAGCAATAAACAGCTCTAATGTGTTCAGTTCTATACAATTTTTACGTGTGTTGGTGACCTTAGTACGTAATGCAAGTCGCACTGTCATCGACCGTCGCCTCACCTCACTTCCCCTCTGCTAGCAACCCGCCGGCGCGTCGCCACTATTCGAATGTACCTAGTATCAGACAGAACTTCTATACTAAATATTCAAATTGTAATAAATAAAACAGGAAATTTATCTCATATAATGTTTTAATATACGTACAGTTTGTTTTTTATCGACAATTTTATTATAACAATCGTCTAATATGAGTGATTAAACTAGTAGGCGCAGAAATTTACGATAATTTTTAATTCAATAATATAAGTTATGATTTTTTTTTATATGTATGCATTATTTGAATATTTATGTGTACCTATTGTTATTTCAAACTATTGGTCCCGGCAGACGTAATGCCCGGTACGCTACCTACCGGTTCCAATTATGAATTTACTGCTCTGCTATTATTAATTGTAGCGTGAATAAAATTATACTAAAACCTGCCCAAGATTACGAAAAATAATTGTACCGAGTTTTGTTAAAATCTGTGGAGCAATTTTTGTTCCTATAACGAATATACAAACAATTTACTTATTGCATTTTTGTAACCAATTTCGATCATTAATCATCCTCTGATGATTTTACTAAGTCAGCAACGTTTGCATGCTTTGGCGCGCCGTATATAGTACGCTGCGGAGACTAGTGCTTAGAAAAACTGATTGTGGTTGGGATCACAGAAGGAAAAAGATCGCGAGGGCGTTCACTAACAAGATTCGTTGTCTTCGAAATTCTACATGGTCGTAAGAGATGCGCTGCATAAAAATAGATGGCTACAGATCATCCGTTCCAAAAGTATCCCTAGTGCTGACCATGATTCTCAAACATGAAGGACCGACTTCAGACAGAAATATTTTGGAGATATATTTCATGTACAGAATTGAACTACAGATTTATTATAAGTAAGATTAGCCAATCCTTTTCAAAGTTGAGATGCATGGTTTAAAGGCGAGAGACTAACAGTCGCCAGTTAGAACCGGTCCCGCCGCCCCGCAAGCCTTTATTTCCTTTATAGATTATTCACCCAGATGTGTAACATTTTAACGGACCAACCTTACAATGAATTTCATGGAAACATTAACTTAAGAGATGTTAAATGTATGTTTAAAAATTAAAATGAAATATTTTTAACCATGTTAAACTGTTTGCAATAAAAGCGTAACTCAAGTACATATATTTTGCTATTAAATGATTCTTAACAGCAGATTTAAATTGAATTTTAGGTAAATGCGTGATATATTTGGGAATCTTATTGCAGAAGCGCACACCAAAGACTTATGAACTCTGCAGACGACGTTGTACAAGAACTAACTTATTTCTAATATTAATGGAGTGTATATCATTAATTTTGCACAACAATTTAATTTTTTGTTTATAGTATTCTTATTGTTTTAAATGAACCTCTGTGAAGTCTAAGTGGCGGTGGCAAGACATGGCCATGATTGAGCACTGGCCGCATGCGTGTGGGGTCGCCCGCACCCCCGAGCAGGCGCAGGAGGCAGTGGCATTGCAGAGAGGTCGCGACGCGAACGTTCATAGAGCCGCTGCCCGCACCATGCGAGCTGCCGCACTGCTCTTCCTAGCTGCGGTGGTAGCTGTGGCCGCTGCTCGCTCCGACCACGACTTCGAATTCGACGATACACCGGTACAACAATATCATATGGCCCATACAAAATTGTTTTCTGTGATTTCATGACCTCGAGCTCTATACAATATAGCTAACAATGCCTTATTTATTGCTGGTAGACATTATTTTGTATATTTAACATATATCAAGCTAATCTTATGAACTATGTATATATTCCTGAAGTTCTCAATTACGTAACGATTTTGCTTAGATAGGCAATTTCTTTTATGTCGATGAATCATTTGCAATGTTGCAGAATTTATTCTAATAGGAAATTAGCAATGCTTATCTTAATGCAACCAATCTATAATAAAGTTGTTATTTTGTCCAAATAGTCTTCAATAAATAATCCATTCTATTAAATGTAGCATATATTAATGTAAAAGGTATACTGGTAATAAATAATTTGAGCTTCAAATACGTTTTGTCATTGGTCATAAGGTATTATATTACAAGATACATTTGATATTTGTTTATATATTTTATATATAAGTAACAGTAGGTGTAGATGTGTTTATATTTCAGAATAAATATTTAATATACCACAACAGGACTTATGCGAAAGTATCTACTTACTTGAATGAATGACCTATTTTCCAAGTCAGTAAAAGTTCTTATTGTTCCATTGAGCAGATCTTAAAATCAGAACGAGGTCACCAACTTAGACATAAAACACTATACCTACCTATCGGCTATACCTGAAAAGCGAAATAGATATTAACAATTCCTTTTGGCTATAAATGGCTATAATTATGCATAATTGTAAATCTGTATTAACTATCTATTAAATTCTATAACGATTAAGTTAACTTCTATATAAATTTACTGTTTACTTTTATTCAAACATAGAATTGAGATTTAAAATCATCGTAGTAGAATTAAATATTTTGTGTTTCAGGAGACCTTGCCTCGGCGTCCGCGACGTTATATTTATGACCCACACAGTAAGTAATAATAATGCTATTTAATTTGTTTGTGTTTATGGTTCTATTAAAACGAGTGGCGACGTATCTTTCAGGTGAAGTGTGCCGTTCGCTGGTATGTAAGAAACGCGAGATTTGCCTTCTTAAAGACTCCTTCACAGCACTCTGTGCGAATAAGAAGGACATTTTGAGACGCGGGTCAGTATACAATATCTATTTTTTATATTTTTATGCTATAGCGGGTGACGCAGGTGCGTCACCCGCAGAAGAGATAAGATATGGTAAGAGATTAACGCCGCTCATGGACGCGCTTATTGTGCCATAATCTGCGCTTTTGGATGTGTTATCGGCTTTTTAGGCCGATTTTCTGCTAAACATAGTACAAGCACTGTTTCACACAGGTATTCTTTGAGCTCAAAAAGTCACTTAGGTCGAGCCGACCCTATTAGTGCGTCAGCATATTATGCTTCAGCATGGCTCATCGCCGGCTTCATCTATTTATATTTATCGTTAAATATGTTGGTTTAATCTGGAACATTGTTGGATACTTTGCATTATTATATAATTTTATAGTTAAATTTTTCCGTGGGTACATTACGTGTCCTCAAACCATCAAGTTATTAGAAAAAGTACGATTATTTAAGAATTTTCTAAGACAATAATTTCATCATCATGAAATCATCATCATTATTTAACACATAAATACCAATGTTAAGTAATTTATTACTTGCGTAGCTCTGTTTAAACATATATTCTGAATTCAATTTGATTTGTTACGTGTGATACGGTTATTTCAGCGATGTAATAGTATCAGCACTGAACGCAAACAGCGGACCAGATGATGAAGACGTATTCTACGAGTCTAGAGCGCCGCCCGCCCCACTAGACCTCCCCGACTTGCCCATGCCCCCTTCCAATAATGATAGGTAAACGTTAAATATAAATAGGAATTAATGATTTATATTTAATACCCAGCAAAATAATCCTGAATACGTGATATAATATGTATTATTATACATCTATTGTTAATATATGCTACACGCTTTACAAAACACAAATTGAAAGAGTATTTAATAGATACAACATATAATACATACATATATTAACTAAATTAATTAGGAACTGTTTTCCATAAAAAGCAAGGTAACACCAATACACACTAAACATCTTGTTGTAATGGTGTTGCTATAGTCATAACGTAGCTGCATAGGTTTCTAAAAATAAACTCATTAAGATAGATTCTCAGTTGGGATATGTTTGTTTCCAGGTGCGTAGGATGTTCTGGTGCGACACGGGGCGGTTTTCTATGCGGTTCCGATAATCGCACCTACTCATCTCTTTGCCGCCTGGACTTGCATAATTGTGTACACCGCCCTCGCCCACCAGTGCGTCTTTCATGTGCAGGCTTCTGCCCTTGCCCACATCACAGGTGACATGCATCTGCGTACAAGAGCTGTTATATTAATACTATGATATATGTGCAAGAGAGAGACAATATATAATACGTTACAAAGTTATAGATAGAGTTCACACATTGTTTCATCATATATGTTTATGGGCTGAGATATCTCGGGAATAAAAATACGGCGCGCTGTATGAAGTAACTTTAATGGGTACAAGTTATATGTCTGTATAACACCAGAGACAACGTTATGTCGCAAAGCCCATTCCGATGAGTTTCCGATCAGCCGCTTAGGCGGGCAACGTTCCCGCGGCGGCCCAAGCCGAGGTTCGTGTCTCGCTGGAGGCGGCCTTGTGCTAGTCGCGGCACAAACCAAACCCTCAGCGAGGATACGGCTCGCCCTAAAAGTCCGCGAAAAGCTGTGAAGGCTGTATGCCAACAGCTTTTGTCATTTCTAAAAAAAAAGGATACGACGTTGTCTTGTTGGTCGAGAGCGGGAGAGAGAGAGAGAGCAAAAGTGTTGCCAGTACCATGCACATGCCCTGTGCATGGTGCACAATGGTGCCACATTTTATCAATTTTTGTTGCTGAGTTTTTCAGACCATTACCATATAACAAAACTATTCTTGCAGCGATGAGGAAAAAGTGCGAGTCCCTATCCCACGTCCGCATCGCACTCGGCCACGTTCTGAAGATGTGGGTATTTTATAACAATGTAATCATTTTAATAGTAGTGCAACTACTGTACAATTTGTCTTATATACATATTTTATACATTTAATTGCTACATATAATGCGAAAGTGTAAATACTCTTTTGGACAATAATCCTCCTTCGTAAAAACTATTAGTCATTCAGCTAAGTACATAAAAATGTTCCATTTAACACGTAAAGTTAACATTTTATAAAAACCACTGGTTTCTACTGTCCGCTTTTAAATAATATAGCCGCAATAATTTTCTTCTTAGTTGTGGAAACTTTTTATTAATGGGATATACCGTATAAGTAGCACCAACTAGGCTTTTTAAAGCGGTTATTACTCAGCAAAATCAAATGTGCAAATTTTGAATGTCATGATCGAACATCGAGGCAGAATAAAAAGTTTTTCTGTATCACCTCGATTTTTTTCGTTCCATAACTGAGCGTTTTTAAGGCATTTTGTGCCGCCATCACCATCAGCTGTCAGCAGAGGTATTTTTAAACCAATACGATTTGGGGACCTTCAAAAAATGAGCGTACCTGTCTTTAAAAGACCGGCAACGCACCCACAAAAAGGTTGCCCACGGGTGAAGGACCGCTTATCCTAGGTGAATGTCCTGCTCGTTTGCCACCATTTCCATAATAAAAAATGTGCAAAGGAACGGCGTCGAAGACGGCTCGAGGCGCGTAACAATGAGGTGTTACCAGTACGTCGCCGACCACAAGCGCAATCACAAACTTGCGCGCTGGACAAGATGGCCGACCGACTGCTAGATTGGTTCTCCGTCCTGATGGAGCAAGCAGGCGCAACGCCCCCACCTCCGCGCGGCTTCGGTGCTGATTGTAAGCCGGAAGTGCGCTGGATGTTCCAACATCTCGATACGGCCGGTGACGGCATCTTACAGCCAGATGACTTGTATGCGCTCAGTGAGTGTTCTTTCAGTATGATACGTATCGGTATCTGTTTCACATAGAGTAACATTGTTATCAGGCTATAGAATCTAAACGATATTATTATCAAATAATTGAAATCTATAATAATGGACGCGGCCAACAAATTCTAAGTTTGTTATTGATAAAACTGTGTAAACATGGAGCCGTAGGTAGTTTGAAAATTATTTTTTATTATATAAAGGACCATGTATTAATTACATCTCCTTGACAGTGAGAGGTCACCACTGCCCATGGACCACTAGCCGGAGTTATGCCGGAGCTGTGGTTTTAAGTACTCCAGATTATCTGAGCCAATAAGTACATCAGAATGAGTCTCCCACGGGTAAATAACTTTAAAAATATCATATGGGCATCTCTAATTATAACAAATATGGTTAACTAATAATTAGTAATTTTGGCACACATCGTCCTGCCGGGTACACAGCCTATCGCATCCGACTTGAGTCACATTTTTATTACATATTGGCGCACATGGCATAAATTCTGTCTTATTCTCATGTATGAAATATATTATATATTCAATAAAATTCAGTAGGTTTTGGGGTGAAAGAGTAACAAACATCCATACTTATGTGTTTATAATAATAGCAGGATATTTGTTCTCACCCAGAATATTCAGCGTGAAACGGTACTTGTACTGTGTTTTGCAAAGTAAGTGAGGATATCGGAGTCACTTAAAAGCAGGCAACACAACCAATACGCGGACTATTGCGTAGTAGTTCATGGGCGGCGATGTTTTTCCCATATACGAGACCCACCTGCTCCGTTGTCCGGTATAGAATAAAAAAACCCATGTGGAATTTTCCAATACAGGTCATGATGAGCGAGAGCGTTGTCTACGGCCGTTCCTGGCACGATGTGGCCTTGGTGGGGGCGGCATTGGGCGAGCTGCATGGTGCGGCTGCCTAAGAGGCGCAGCAAGGCCATGCGCGGCATGGGCTCGTGCTGCCCGTGGGCGTGGCCGTGGAGCCTATGTACCAGCTTACAATGCACGAGGTTTCTACCGTCCTCGACAATGTCACGCCGCACTTGCCGTGTGCTGGTGTGTCGACGCACACGGTCAGGAACTACCCGGATCTAGGACTAAGGGCGCGCCGTCGTGTCCCGGTAACTTATTTCCATTTTAAAAATAATATATTTTATTTTTCAATTAGGAATAACAATCACTTTTGAACGTCTACAATTGGCTCTACTAAGGAGAGTCTCTCTCCCGTGGGAGAGCCATGATGAAGCATACTTATGTTGACGCACTAATTGGGCCGGCACGTCGGAAGTGATACCACTGGCTCACAGAATACTCAGCATGAAACGGCACTTGTACTGTTTCGCAGAGTGAGTGAGGATATCGGAGGCCCTTTAAGTGCCGTTTAAGTTGTGTAAAAAGCCAGCAACACAACCAATGCGCGGACTTTGTCGTAGTTTTTCATGAACGGCGGTGTTCTTACCATATAGAAGACCCACCTGCTCCCTTACCTGCTATAGAAATACGGCCTCGTTCACACGGCGTTATCCTGCACGTTGTATTGTAATCATTTTTACGTATAGTCAACCAGATATTCACATGGTAAATATTCATTTGTTTAAAAACAAATAAATGCAGTTTCCATACATTTCTCACAGTGAGTTGACGTTACTGATGGATCCTTGGTTGTACTTTTATATTGGTATCGAAGGCGCCATCGGTCTCGCCGCCCACAAAACAGAAGGTTTTGGGTACATCCTAATAATCAAGAATCTATGTGTTCGATCACATTTGAAAAACTATTCTAAAATGTTTAAAACGATGAAAAAATTGTTTTCTATTAATTTTGAATGTCTATTGAAGTTTTGAAATAGTTCTGAGATAATAATTTTGATGTGAGAAATGAAAAACGAAATATGGGTGTGTATCACGAGCATCTAAAGCCTGATGAAACTGTTATAAATACAAATCGGTACAAACAAATGATCAATTTGAATCATGCATTTATCGACAAACGACCAGAATTGGCCAAAGACACGGCACTCAAAGGAAAATCGGTTCAGGATACAATCAAAGCACTTGGTTGGGAGCTGCATCCCCATCCGATGTATTGGTTTCCTT
>DWCF01006593.1:0-12111 GCA_018230265.1 Delias oraia | reverse complement strand
ATTCTTTTCTATTGTAAGCGCTAAGGCTTGGTTTAGCAGCAATGTAATAATTTATCTGTGCACCGAGGTAAAGGTGGGTATCCATTGGATGAAGTGCTTTTTATGTACGAAATCATCTGAACAATGATTAATATGTTTTGTATCGATGCTTAATTACTGCTTAATTAATGATTTTACTTTCTCTACTATTTAGGTATTTGTACAGAAAACGATTAATTTAATTAATTTATATATTTAATTTTGCATGGTTAAATACAATTTATTCTAGTTTATTATCTAAAGTTTAATATGAAGATAATAAGTAATAAAAAAGTGTTAAACTATCTAAACTGCTTTTCATTAAAAAATGCTCAAACTGATATAATTTGTTATAATTTGTTTACACTGTCTCTGAAAAGATAAAATTATCAGTTTTCCTTTAACCCTACATAAGGAGTTATAAGAGATATAATCTACTTAAAATGTTATATATTTTCTTCAGTGGTCTGGTGGCATAAATTTCAGGATTATGTGGTAAGTGTTTGTCTGCAATGTCAGGTCCGGTTTAAAAGCGCTTTAGTCTGTCATGAAAGATACAAATATATTTTTTAAACTGTATGGAAGTATTAAAGTATATTACTAACACTAGCTTAAAAATTTCCTAATTATTTTAACGTTCGTATACTAGAACTATTTTATAAATATATTTTATATTCATAAATATAAATATACATAATTATTTTATATGCATTTTTTAATATATAATTTATTTTATAAATATATTTTACATTTATAATAATCAATTATACTACTACAGTTCTCACAGTATACCCAACGTGAAACGGGACAAGTGTACTATGTTTTGTTGAGTGAGTGAAGATATCGGAGGCCCTTTAAAATGCCGCTTAAGTGGCGTAAATAGCCGGCAACACAACCAATGCGCGGACTGTGGCGCGGTTGTCAATGAGCGGTGGTGTCCGCTATACTATAAAAAAATCCTTATAAATATTTGCAAACTCCAAATGGCATCTTTTTTCATTTCTTCACGGTCCAGCTACTAAGCTAAGCTATAACGCATTGGTCGAATAAATTTAATTTCGATGGTTATGAAAATAATCTATGTAATTTGTATTGTATTCTATGTTAAGTTTTCTAACAGCAGGATCTAACTCGTGCACTGAAAAATATTACAAAGCAAATTATATTGAAACCTAATCATTGATTACCTCAATCAGTGCAATTAGGATAGAGTAATGCACAAACAGAATAATTTGGCAACTATTGTCCGTAATTTGCAGTGTCACGTACCGTTAACAAACGCTAATTCAAAATGTATAACTGTAATTAACATAATTACAAATTTTACTATTATGATTCTATACAACTAACTGTATATTAACATAGTAATTAATACTATAATATTTTTAAGGGTTATATATTTTAGTATATAAAAAGAAAAAAACCGGTGCAAGTGATTTTTGATTATATTTTGAGGGATAAAGTTCGTATTCCTTGAAACTTGTAGAAACAATAAAAGATATAATGTCTACACAAAAAAGCTATGACACAAAGTTGATGGATAACATATTACATATGACACTTTAAAATAAAAACGGTAATAAGCTGAGTTAGTCGTAAAAATTTAACGAAGAGAGGCTTTTTCAACTGGAACGACCTCAAATTACGAGCTTATGGGTGCTCTTAAAATGTTTTTACTATACTAAATGATATACGAGTTTTCGTCATGTTTTTTACAAAAAAATATAATAAATATGAAATTAAATCATTTACAATTGAGTATTATATATCTTATGTATTCTATAGCGGACAACGGAGCAGGTGGGTCTCCTATATGGTAAGAGAACACCGCCGCCCATGGACAAACGCGCCACAGTTCGCGCATTGGTTGTGTTGGCATAGCATGTAAACATACCACGAAGCGAAAGGTATCAGGTTCGATCTCCGGTTCTCATAAAAAAACATAATGTTAACAGTCTTTGGAAGGGATTGACAATCGTCGGAAGAGTGTTTAACCTGTGAGGGGGCTGTGCTGATATTTTAATGCACTAATTAGGCCTGCTCGTCCGAAGTGATACCACGGGCTCACAGAATACTAGCCGCAAACACTATTGATGTTTCGCTGAGTGAGCGAGGAAATCGGATGCCCTTGAAGTTAAACAGTTTAAGTGGCATATAAAGTCGGCAACGTAACTAAAACGCGTACCGTGGTCCGCGAACAAACAACGCGAACGCGTTGTCCTTGGGCGGCAGCGATCTGTTACTATTGATGACCCGCCTGCTCCGTCGCCCGCTGTATCATAAAAAATACCATACTTGAGATGTTAGTTGAAGGAATTGTTAGTTTCACACCTATCTAGTTGTCTGTATGGTGGTTTGGGTGAATGAGGTGTCAAATGATAGGTTCGCGCGAAGTTTTCTATTTTTTCAGATTTTTAATAATTCATTCAGTTTAAATGGCCAGATGTTCTATTTTTTTTTTACATAGCAGACAATGGAGCACGTGGGTCTGCTATATGGAAAGAGAACACCCGCGCCATTATCCGCGCATTGGTTGTTGCCGATTTTTTACGACGCTTTAGCAGCACTTTTTAAGGGTCTCCGATTTTCTCACTTACTTGGCGAAATAGAATATAGATATCGTTTTACGCTGAGTGTTTTGTGAGCCTGTGGTATCACGTAGGACAAGCCGGCCCAATTATTATAGTATACAAAAAAGATGATAATATCAATGAACTCACTACAATACATGTAATTGAATTGAATAGTAAAATATATAAAATTCTTAGTATCTTTTTGGAGCTGGTCGAAACAAAACATTTATTTTGTAGATTACGAAGGATTATCTTATGAAACACTTGAAAACATTAAATGTATAGCGACGATTGAAATTTGTTTTCCTTGGTTCTGTAATCAAAATACATTTGTTATATATGTGTACGTATTTATAAGTTGTTAGACACGATTTTAAAAAGAGAAATAAAAAAAATATTATGTAGAGCGTTTATTACAATAAATAATTATGATAAAATAGTTGTAAATTCTAATATAAATAGCAATTAAGGGCAAGAAAATTATATAAATGTACATTTTGTGTAAAACATAGTCTAAAAATTGAGACTACCTTTTTTACTAAGCTTAAAATTATAACAAAATTATTTATTTTCTCTGAAAAAGTACAATTCATTATATGAAAACAAAAACAAACTAAAAATCGAATTAAAAAGCTGATATTTTGTAAATCTATAGTAAAATATCCTCATTACAAATATATTTTCTTTCACGGACTCCTATTTCAGCCATCCTTCTTATATTTACACACGTGTGGATTGGGAAAATTTTCCCAAGATCGAAAGTATCTGTTTATATGATAAAAAATGGTACCGCGCCATTTGTGCTTGTTTTAAGCATGTCTTTGCCGTATATTAAAACTAGAGAATTTTATTTTTAAGTCTCATGCTGTGTTCATATTTTTATGGTACTTGCTACATAAAAGATTATTTTATGCTTGTTTTCAATGTATTTTAAGGGTTGTATTTAGCCATTTTTTATTATATATATGTTGGTAAGTATTTTTATAATTATAATATATTCATATCTAGTTTCAGCCGTGGGAGAGCCATGCAGACGCACTGATTGTGCCGGCTCGTCCGAAGTGATACCACGGGTTAGTAGACTACTCAGAGTGAAACGATACTTGTAGTGTGTTTTGCAGAGTGAGTGAGGATATCGAAGGCTCTTATAAGTGCCGCTTAAGTCGTAAAAAATCGGCAACACAAACAATGCGCGGAGTGTGGCACGGTTGTTCATGGGCGGCGGTGTTCTCTTACCATATAAGAGACACACCGGCTCTGTTGTCAGTATCAGTATGCTCTATTGACTATTCTATAACTCATAAGTTAGAGTTTAAAAATTGTTAGGTCTAACTAATTTATCTAATAGCAAGTTCTGTTAATTTGTTAAAATATAGAGGTTGAGAATTTCTATAAATTATAGGGAAGACTTAGTCATGCTCAACTTGAGGTTGATAATTAATTAATTATATTAGCCTCGTACGTATGTTAAACATGAGTATTTTGTGCTAAATTCATCTCAAAGAAATTCTACCTGCTTCGTTTGATTAAACGGATCTATTAAGATAAGCAGGGTTTAAGTTTATCTGATCTTTTAGTTAATTACAATTTATTTTATTTTTTAAAATGAAAACGATCTTAAGTCAGTTTATTAATTATTGTTTTGTTAATATTCACTAATAGTTAGATTTAAATGCATAGATTTATGACTATATATATAATAAAATAGCTATGATTATGTTTGTTTTACATATTTGTATAAATATATTTTTTTCTATAGCAGACATCTGAGCAGAACACCGCCGCCTACGAACATCTTGCTAAAGTCCACGCATTAGTTGTGTTGCCGGCTTTTTTAAGGTCCAATATTCCTCACTGACTCAGCAAAACACAGTAGAAGCTCCGTTTCGATATCCTTAATTATTTTATTGCAATAAATGAAAACATTTGAGCTCTAATGTATTTATCATTACTTTAGTTCACGAAATCGTTTAGGTGTAAATGAACAGACAGGTATTTTTACTTACAAGCACTCCGTCCATGGATACTCCCCGCTCTTCCTGGGCCTTTTATGTGTGACTGGCCTTTTAGGGATAAGAAGATAGACCCTTGGTGATATTGTATATCAAAAAGTTGTTAATCGCTCAAATTATTTTATAAAAATATACAAAATATTATTAATGTAGCAAACTGTCATATTTATAATGTATTTTATAGACTTAATGAACAAAAATTTCTGGTCAGCGAGTTTAAATTAGGTTATTTCCAACGCTCTTTGCGATGTAAATAAGATCTTTATATATAAGGTACGCTGTAACCACAGTCCACATTGCTTAACGGTTCCCGTCGGATAATTGCTTGTTAATCGCTTTTCCAAACATTTTACACGATAATCACCACAGCATTCTGTCAATAGAGCCCAAAGCCCATCTATGCATAAAATATTTGCGCTTTTAAAAACCGATATTTATAAAATAATGCTGATAGTGGTATGGATGTTTGAGTTAATAAGGCAAACTATCAAAGCGAGTTTCAAAGTACAGATAGCGAAGCATTTGAAACAAAGTAAGAGAAGTAAAGTAAGAGTATAAATATTGAAAATACTTTAAAACTAAATATTTGTTGTATTATTTAATACATGTTGCAATGCAATAATAATTGTTCTACTACGTAATGTTAGAAATATTTGGTGTATTACTTGAGTTCAGATACAAATTTGACTCTGTTTTATTACAGACATGTCCTTCTCGAGCTTAGAGTACTTACAGAAATCAAGTGTTCATTATATCATCAATTTGCCACATTTAATTATAGCTGTTTAAATATAATTTAACATCGAATGCTTAAGGTATAATTTTAGGTTGTAACCTTTGACTAATTTGAATTATTTCTAGTCGTATAGATATATAGATACAGTTTATTTTATTTACACATATACCACTCTTGAAATTTAAAAATATCGGCGAATTATGTAAAGCTAAAGTTTAATTTTATTTCATATCTGTTGTTAAATTTCAAAGGAATATAAAAGAAATAATTTTCAATAAAAATATGTTACGTGGCCTATATTTTTTCTGTAAGACAAATAACAAAGTTAAATTTAAAAAATTCTTTGTTTTGCTTTTGTATATTATTGAAATCCAAGCCATTTTATTGTAAGAACGACGATAAATAAAAGTACTGTATATTAAAATTTTCATTTCGACTTATGATATCATCAAAGGAACAAACTGTAAATAATCCTTGCAATATATCAAAGATATTGACACAGCTTGAGACATTTGAAGTTACAATTTATTGTTTTAATTAAATATTTCCTTTATTTATGAATTAATATTGCGACGTATTTAAAGAACTAATTAATTTTCTACAAAAAATAACGATGAAAATAATAATCATGAAATAAAATGACTTTTAGCGAAATCGTAAAAACTATTTTCATACAATTGAAAATAAGGGTAATATTTTTTTAACAATTGTCTTTTAAATTCTACTTTTTTCTTATTAAGTAAATGTATGGGACACAAGACCGCAATTTGTTTGTTCAGAGCGTAACAATTGCAATTTAGCGTGGTTTTTCCTAAATTTATTTTAACTCTCATTTGTATATTTAAATGTAAAGAATAATTTTATTAGTATATATTTTGATTCTACGGGTTTTTTTAATAAATCATTATATGGTTTAAATTCACTTTAATTAATATAAAACGGTCACAATTGTCAATTTAATGAAGCTTCCTTATGTCGTTTGTCAAATGGAAAAACTAAGTTGACATTTGTAATTTATTTTATAATTAATACTACTCGTGTAAATAAAACACTTTTATTTATAGATTTCATTTTTTACAGTAACTCCTAGTAAACAATCTTATATATAAAGTATGTATTATTTTCCTAAAATTCGCTACGTATGGTCTCATATTCAGAAAATCAGACCATTTTCAGAAAAAGCGAAAAGTGATATTTGATGTATGTGTATGGTTTTTACGTAATCTTTTTCTCATAAGAAAAATACAATAATGTTAGGCAGAGCCCGCTTAGATGTTTCATAACAGCACGTTGGAAGTGTTTATTATATTTTTTATCAATCCTTTGGGATTTCTTAAAATGTTATTATGCATGTGTCTTTTCTAATAGTTTATATGATAGATTGTGTTATAAAATTACTTTAACAGTAGCACGTTAATAAAATAAAAAAGTAACCAACCTAAACATTATATATAATTTTATCGTCTTTTCTACATTATAAAAAATATTACAATAAAACGGCTTTTACAATAATTTTTAAATAATAATATAATTTTCCTACAAGTTAGGTATAATCATTGGGTACAAATATTTACAAATATAATCTAATAAAATAAATTGTGTTTTGCAAATACAATCTTAAGAGATAGATTCTACGTGAAGTATTTGAAAGTTTTGTAAAATTAAACGAAAACATCGCACAATAGAATAGAATAGTGGCGGCTTCCAATAATCTCTCCAGGTTCCGGCTCTTAGCCATAATTACTAGACTCCTATTTCTAGATCTTTTGTGCTCACAACAAACTTAAGATAAGAATTTTCATTATAAGTCTTGAAAATATTCTTCTATATAAAATTCTACGACATTTCTGTGGTTGAATGCAGAGATAACTTATATATGTGAAAGTACATTAGTTAACTATGACCAAGCGAATTATAACAATACTAAACCATTCCTTTGATTTAGGTAGAAAGTAACCGTAAGTAAGCTTTCAATTCATTATTCCCATTCGTATGAAATATTAACCATATGAAGTCATTAATCAAATGTTTTATGAGTGAAAGTTTAAAAATTATTTTAGATATTATTTTTACTAACTCTTTTTTTAAACTGCTACTTCAACTGTTGCGTCTCGTACAGTCCAGAAATTTAAGAATGGAACATGATCGCTTAAAAAAGGCGATCGCATAAAGAACAAAGATCGCTTAAGTTCATACAATGAATTTTGTAATAGGCCCCCTCTCCTTTTACTAAAGAAATTGCTGTTATCTGATATTAAAATATTTAATGAGCGAACCTTACGGGAAACTACAGATACGAAAGAAAAGTTTTGCTCAGATTCCGATACTTTTAATGATTAAACCTCGGAAAATTATAAACTTTCATAATATATCTTGCATTAAATTCATAATGATTAAAGATAAAAAAAATACGCTTATGTTTTTAATGTTTCAATTTTTAACTAATTTCTATATAGATATTGGACTATCAAACTTAAGAAAACAGATTTTTATCATAATTACGTTAAATTATTAATTAATATTTTGATGACATTCTAACAGTTCAGTAAATTTAATCTGATCTCATTAATAAAATCTTTCTGTTTACTGATTTGCTAAAATAATCTTAAATTGTTTTATTTTAAGAAGTAATAATTTTCTGTTGCTAATGTTTTTTATAATATCTTACATCATAAATACCGATTTTTTTACATCCTTAGTGAAATGAACCGTTATATGATAATAAAGTTCTGTTTACTCCAATTTTCTTTGTGAAAACTTAGTGAAATTGTATTTTTGGTCTTTATTCAAATTTAGCACGTTAATCTAACGGGGATTTAGCGTAATAAAAAGCCGTGTTCAGGCTTGAATAATCCAGCTATTATTGAATTAATTAAGTCTTCTGTTTTTTTCTGATTATTTTTTTACTGTTTTATGTTTAACCTTCGACTAGGTGAGAAATATATCGTATCTGTGAGTACGTAGTTATTTTTAATTGGAAATGGTACTCATGTACATTTTATGAAAATGCATGCATTAATAAACTATTTCAATTTATAATTAATATATCTGGATATTTTATATTATCATAAATTTCACTTTTCAGAACAAAGAGCAGTAGGAGAACTCGATCACTTAAAAGAAACATTTATTTATTTATTATTCTTATTCTTTGGAAAAATTATCTATGATACATTGACATTAGGAAGTCTTAAAAAAGTGTACTCATCACTAAAAGGCCAGTATCGCAATAAGGCCCAGAAAGGGCTGAGGGTGTCCATGGGCAGAGGACCGCTCATTGTAGGTGAACCTCCTGCTCATTTGTCTACTAATTTACAACTATTTGTGAGTACAAATGTCTATCTGTTTGTTTACATCTTATACGCAAAATATAAACATAACGTTTATCAATCGGCTTTAGAGCTCGTCCAATCTCGCATTTTAATGAATTTCTGAAAATGTAACTAACAATAATCCGTCGTCACGTGTATCCAGAGATCAGTAAACATTCTAGAAAAAGTAATATTCCCCTCTCTGACACTCGAGTAGGTAGTACTTAACCTGTATTTGAAATCGAGATCACTGATATTATCTGTTCGTGGCGTTGAAGGATCGATCGTCACTCTTAATAGACAGAATTAGTTGTATGCCGCTGACAGAACAAAGGAATCGAACCTATACGAAAACGATTAACTATTCTATATCAGATAAATGAGCAGATGGGTCTCCTATATGGTAAGAGAACACTGCCATGAACAACCGCGCCACAGTCCGCGTATTGGTTGTGTTGCCGGATTATTAAGTGGCACATTTAAGGCCTACGATATCCTCACTAATTCTGCTAAACACAGTACAAGTACCGTTTAAATTACAATAATATGAGTACCGGACACTTATAATTTAATTTATAATAGATAGACCTATACATATAGACCGGGACCGGGATTCGAACCTGATACCTCTCGTTTCATGATACACTTTTAAAACCATTAAGCTACGAGACTCTCAAACTAATACTAATAATGTTTAATACGAGTTGTATTTATATACATAATACCTAATTTATATACAAACAACATTTTATACCGCATGTAAAACACGTATCACATGACGAATTAATTACGCGGTTTATATTATGAAATAAAAAATTATAAATGTTAATAAAATTTCCAAACTCCTGCCAATACCAGCAGAGGCAGACATCTCGTCCGCATACAGTACTCACTCAGCTGAAAGTTTTAACGTTGGGTCTGAGGGTTTTTAATTTAATTTTTCATGCGCTCTGAAATCCATATGAGCTACCATTTGTAATGATACATTTTAATTTATAATGTTGACAGATGCGACCGGGCTTGACAAAAATTACATTATTTTCAACTGAGCTTAATTAAAAAATATTAAAGAGATCTTTTCAGTTTATACATATCAAAGAAATACAATTTGTTTATGGAAATGGTGCCAAAGGTGCAGGAGGCTCAATTAGGGTAAGCGGTGCTCCGCCCATGGACATCTCTAGCTCTTGCAGAACCGAGGGTGCGTTGTCGGCCTATAAGGAACAGGTATGCTCTTTTTTTGAAGGTACCCAAGTCGTATTGGTTTGACAACAATATTCTTCTGGCGATAACGATGAATCTTGATTTATATTGAAATATTATTTTCTATTGTAATATGTCTTATAAAGCCAGTGTGCTCCAAGAGCTGTGCTTTGCATTTATGTGAGTCAACCAAAAGTGGATGCAGGTCGCCTCCGACAGGTATGCATGGAGGTGTGAAGGAGAGGCCTCCGACGTGTAATGGACGTCCGACGGCTGTAATGATGATTATGAGTCAACCAAAAAATCGAGTCAAACTAAAAATATTTAAAAACATCTTTAATTATTAGTGAGCTTATAAATATATCTATATAAATATATAATTTAAATTTAAAACAAATAAAAAGACCGATTAAATTATAAATTTTATTCAGATCGTGGTTCAAACCCGATCCCCCTGATATCACGGTCGTTTACAAGACGTAACTATAATGTATACAATATAGATTGCGTGTACAACATTACAAATATAGATTTATTGCCGAGCCAATAAAGCTTTGTACATAATGTAATTGCGGTGACAAGCTGTGAAACTGAAATGTTACCAAACTGAAATGATTTGCACTCATGTATAATTCAGAACAAAATAATCCGATCTATGTACAAATGGTGTATAACCAATCTGGTACTATAACTAATATTCCCGAAATCATTGTTCTTGATGTTTGCATAATTAAATTTCAAGGATGATTTCAACTAAGTCTGTGAGAAGTCTTTACAACTGCCAGTTACCCAAAAATAAAAACTATTTTCAACATTTACATAAATAATTGTTATTTTGTATCGATAATTTATATAATAACTTAGAGACTTGCAGTTTAATAGTTTAAAAAGTGTACCATGAAACGAAAGGTATCGGGTTCGAATCCCGGTACGAACAGTTATAAATTATAATTTAATTTATAATATCGTCGGTCTCTGGAAGGGCTTGACAGTGGCCGGTCTTGTTGAAGCATAATATGACGCACTAATTGGGCCGGCTCGTCCGAAGTGATACAGCGGGCTCACAGAATACTCAGCGTGAAATGGTACTTGTACTGTGTTTCGCAGAGTGAGTGAGGATATCGGAGGCCCTAAAAATTTCCGCTTAAGTGGCGTAATGAGGCGGCAACACAACCAATGCGCGGACTGTGGCGCTGTTGTTCCTGGGCAGTGGTGTTCTATCCTATCACCATATAGGAGACCCATCTGCTTCGTTGTCCGCCATAGATTAAAAAAAATAATATTATACGTCAAATATTGTTCCGATAGGTACTTTTGACAGTAGAAAAATAATCCTTTTTGTATGTTTAACGTTTGTTATTTCGCTTTTTTTCGTAAATTTTTATTTACCGCACTTTAAGCAGTCGTAGAAACTGCCACGTTTCTCAAACCGCATGTAATTAATAAATCACTTACACAAAATTCCTTTTGGAAAGCACAAAAAATCAAAAGGTAAATCGCGTTAAAGCTAAAACCTTAATAATTCAAGTTTAACCGCAAATTTACAGGATCACTAGCGCACAATACTATTAATAATTAATGTTAGCTACAATAAAAAACGGTATTTAAATTTATTGACACAGCAAAAAAACTGTAATAAAAATGTAACATTTTTTTATGCTATAGCTTAACTAGATTTTACAATTGATTAATTATTTTTATAAAAATCTTTTAAAATTTTATTTGTATAACACCTTTTTTAAATATGTAAAAACCACGATGAAAGACTGAAAATAATTATAAATGAGTGTAATTACGGTTAGGAAGTCCTAGTTTAATTTGTTTGGGCTTTTCATTCAACCTACACCTAAATTTAAAAATAGTGGCTTATACAAAATATATATGAAATAATTTTCACTGAATTATTTTCATTACAAACAGATATTGAGCAAAAGTAATGTATAATGGTTATTTCTATCATAATATCATCACAATTTTCAGTTATATTAATAAAGCGAACCGTAATTATAAACTTAATTCAATATATGGCGTTAAAAATTTTATTTATACGATATTTTTATTATATTATATTTATATGTAGTTAACATTATTCTTTTTCTTAATTTTAAATATATATTTTTAATGTTCATGTATAGCAAGGTCGTTCGGTGGCGGTAGCCGTGCCACTTCCGGAGATTCTTCGCACCCTCTGCCCCGCCGAACCCACAGCCGCTACCGTAACTGGGACTAGCGGGGCTGCCGGGAACTAGGGGCCGTAC
>DWCF01006592.1:0-12114 GCA_018230265.1 Delias oraia | reverse complement strand
GACTAGTCATCAAGCATTTAGCAATCATATAGCTCCAACGTAATGTGAGAAATTTCAATCCTGTCAACAATATTAAGACACTCGGCCGGCCACTGTCAAGCCCTTCTATATACCGACTAAATTATAAACTAAATTATAATTTATAATTGTCCGTACTGAGACTCGAACCCGACACCTCTCGCTTCCTGGTAGACTTATTTAACCATTAACCACGAGGCTATATATTTATATATATTATATTATATATTTATACTTAGGATTGTAATAGATTGAAAATACTATTTAGCACTATTACTCATCAAAACGTAAATAATGACATCATAAGAGGAGAGAGGCGTCCCATGTGGGCTTCAAGGTTTTGGCAAGGGAACCTGCTCACCGATGTTGTTTAAACGATTTTCTCTTATATCAACGGTCGGCCAGCCATGGATGGACTACTTAAGATGTGTTTCCTTTATTCCATAAATTCGTAAGACAAGACTCACTCGTGAGAGAGCCATACTGAAGTATATACTGACGCACTAATTGGGCCGGCTCGTCCGAAGTGATACCACGGGCTCACAAAATTCTCAGCGTGACGGTTCTTGTACTGTGTTTCGCAGAGTGAATGAGGATATCGGAGATCCTTAAAATGCCGCTTAAGCGGCGTAAAAAGCCGGCAACACAACCATGCGCGGACTGTGGCGTGGTTGTTCTTTGGCGGCGGTGTTCTTTTTCCATATAGGAGACACACCTTCTCCGTTGGCATCTATAGAATAAAATAAACTAAAGAATTTTCACCATTTTTAATTGATTATAGTTTTTAAGATATTAAATTATAATTTTTTATTTGTTTAATTGAAATTGCGCACACAATTTAAAATAAATTCACGTATGAAATATTCATAAATTAAACTTAGTTACTTTATAATAATTGATCTATTGGTAGCTACATATAAATAAATAAATAAAATAATGTATGTCAAATTTTAACAGCCCTCTTTTTATTGGGGATTCGAATAGCCGAATAAATACGTATTCAAATAACACAATAGTTTTCACGGTGGCATTATGAATCGACAAAATTGTCCTATTGCACTCGCCTTATCTTTAGTATCGCGTTGCAACATACATCTGACTGATAAGGACGTGAAACAACACATTTTAAACGTTGAGGCTCAATCTCAAACAAGGATACAACTGAAAACTCTTACTTGCAGTAATTTAATTATACTAGTAATAATATACATAGCCTGTCCTGGATTTACACGGGTTTTCATGAAGTAATATTTTTTAACACTCACATATACAACATTTTTGATTCTTCATTATTTATTTGGTAATTTTTTTAACACTTTGCGAATGCGTTTTAGTTATTATTCTGAACTTTGTAGTGTTGCTTACCAATGGTGAATGAATTATTCAAATCCAGAGTAGTTTCAGAGCCTATTTAATTCAAAAAAATAAACAAAATTCCTCTTTATAATATATGTAGTATAAATTTATATGGCGTTGATATACTAAACAAGAAATTGTTTTGTATGGATCTAAAACTGTGAATGTCAATGTAAAATGCATGGAAGATACTTTTGGTTTATTAAGGCATATATAACAAAAAAAAAAATAACGAAATGTGATAGTATTTTTGAAAAGTACGTACCGATAGTCTTTTGTTAGTTGAAAGTCACAAGTCAAAACATTCCAAGAATTCTAATATAAACATTTATCTATCTATTCTGAGTATGAATAAAAATATTTAGATTTTAAACTTTTATTATAATTATGCTTATGGTAAAGAAAATCGTTCATATTAAAAATTAATTCTTTATTTTTATTGAGAGGGAGAGCCATGCTGAAGCATATAATGACGCACTAATTGGGTCGGCTCGTCTGAAGTAATACCATGTGCTCATAGAATAGTCAGCGTGAAACAGTACTTGTTTGTGTTTCGCAGAGTGCGTGAGGATATCGGAGGCCCTTAAAAGTGGCGCTTAGCGGCGTAAAAAGCCGGCAACACAACCTATGCGCGGACTGTGGCGCGGTTGTTTATGGGCGGCGGTGTTCTTACCATATAGTAGACCAGCTCCGTTGTCCGCTATAGAATAAAAAAAAATATTTACAAGTTGTACTTTAATTAGGTTTGGGATCTTCAGTTAAGTTTTATAACTTGTATTAGAAGAGTCCCCTCTATTACTAATGGTCTTAATATAATGCTAACATGGTGTATATACATAAAGAAATGTATACATTTAAAGCTTAAGTTACACATTAAGATACAATTAATAAAGAATATATTATTAACATGTAAAGATTAAGAGTTCTTCTGTTTTTTCAAATGAGAGACGGATAGACTTAAGTCATGTTGTTTATTTTTATTCTATAGGGGACAGCGGAGAAGGTGGGTCTCCTATATGGTAAGAGAACACCGCCGCCTTTGTACAATCGCGCCACAGTCCACAAGTACTGTTTGACGCTGAATATTCTGTGAGGCCGTGGTATCACCTCGGACGAGCCGGCCCCATTAGTGCTTCAGCATGGCTCTCCCACGAGAGAAAATGTTATTGTATTATTGGGTGTTGTTATTGTAGGGTTAGTTTGGAGAAAGGATTTGTTATGTATATTTTCAAACTTATTTAAAATACAAAACGCTTCTCGTGGTTAGGCGGTCGGTTGACAATGGAAATCCTTCGCTCTAGTTTAGTCAGGATGCATTGCCAATCTTTCAAGATTCCTAAATTTTTTAAGATCTCAAAATAAAGTTGAATAATTTCTTTCTACATATAACTAATTATTAATAAATAATCCTTAGATTAAAAAAACAGGTTAATATGATTGAGTATGATTAAGTAGTTATCGCCAACGTCCACCCGTCTTTGCCATTAATGTGTTAACCTAGATAGTTTCAATGCTTGTATAAAATATGTTTATGTATTTAGTTTTACACGTACTTAATATTTATTTGACCTCAGCTCAACAAACAAGGCAAACTAACGTTTTGTATGCTATCTCGCACCCAAAAAGGTTGATATACGTTAAATGTATTTTTAATAGTCTGTGGGTATTGTCTCATGTCAACTGTCATGTCTGCTTTAGCTATGGTACATTATTTTTAATATTTTACTCATGTAATTTATTATATCTTGTTTGACTGTGGATAAAATTTTGATTCATGGTAGTAATTTGTATTTCCCTTTGAACTCATCGTATTCCTGATTCTATTTGATATTTACTAGATGTCATAGTATAGCGGACAACGAAGCAGGTGGATCTCTTATATGATAAGAGAACACCGCCGCCCATGCCCGTTCCAAAGTCCGCGTATTGATTGTGTTGCCAGCTATTTACGCCAGTTAAGCGGCCTTTTAAGGGCGTCCGAGATCCTCACTCACTCTCCGAAAAAGAACTATTACTGTTTCACGCTGAGTATTCTGTGACTACTAATACTAATATTCTACTAGATGATCTTATAACTTGATGGTTTTTTACGTAAATACCATCACGCTGACAATGGTAAAATTGTGACCGCTAGTCATATAATCCAATGAACTAAGAAGTTTTTTTGACATATTGGTGAGAAGAACTACTTAACCGTTGGATTTATAAATATTTTTAACATTTTAGGTAGGTACTTGTAGAAAGATTGCGCCTTCACACAGACTTTGGTGTTCTTCGTATATTGATCATAAGGGGTAGGGATCAGACAGAAATTCCAAGTTAGCCTCAATCATTTATCCTTTATAAATTTATCAAACATTTGTCTTATTCACGATTATTTAGCTAAACAATACAAACTCATTTAATATATTTTGGTTCTTATTTCTACTACTAGTCCTTGTCAGATAATTTATTGTATTTTAAAAATTTAAACGGTTTATTAACTCTCTCTCAATTTAAAAATACAAACATTGCTTTTTAATTGATGTAGTAATGTGTATTAAATTTAATTGAATTGAAAAGTATGTATTTTATTATTCTATATTTTGTTATTTCAAGTGTTTATTCTTTTTAGTATATTGTACAAAGGCACGTAGCAAAGTAAGTTATTCATGTTTTATTAAAGTATGGGTTGTTATAACCTACTCCGATAATCTATTTTAAGTTTATCAGTTTTATTTCAAGTATATTCTTTAATGTTTGATTATATTTGAACTACTAAGACTGTATATAAGTTAATCCAAAAATATATCATAAGAACAATGCATTTCTGTCTTTTGTTTATTGAAATTGAATTCAAGGGCATTAGAGCGACATTCAAAAAACAGTATTTTTTTATAGTAGGCAAACTTTTTTATATCATAAAAGTTTTTACTTTTTTAAAATGTTTTCTATAATTTGCTTAGTTTTATTAGATAACTTACTCACAATTGATCTATGTTATGAACTAGAAATAGTTTTAGAGGTATTATTATTATAATTATATTCTTAAAATAGTTTAATAAATGAAATGTTAAATTAATTTTTTAAATTAAATAATGAAATGTTAAATTAGCGTTCCATTTTTAAATTTCATAGTAAATAGAACCTATGCAACTTAATCTTTTGAGAAATTAATTATTCACTGTGTCTGTTTCTTTGTGAAAAAGGAGATATTTTTATGGTATAGCGGACCACAGAGCAGAAGGGTCTTCTTTATGGAATGAGAACATTGCCGCCTATGGAACAAAAATGGAATTCAGTATAACCTCTGTCAAGCCTTTCCAGCGACCGAAAAAATTATAAATTAAATTATAATTTAAAATTCTCCAAAACGACGTTGGAACCTGATACCTCTCCCTTCAATTAGTGCTCCATTTTTAAATTACATAGTACTTTTTGAGACTTTCATAATCCACTGTACTTGTAGATAAAATATAGATCCTTGAATTTGTTTAAATAAAAATATTAAACATCTTACAATCGCAAAGGAAAACAGAGACATTAATTAAATTGCTTCGGATTAACCATGCAAAATCCATTTAACATAGCCGGTCAATAAGTAAGCCGTTCGTAAGTAGCCAGGAAACGGAGCGACAACAAGCCGACCGTCTTTGACGATGTTTTCTTTAAAGCTTTTACATGAATAAACTATCATAAGCATTTTGATGGGTATTCTTAGTTATTATCATTGAGATATGTACGTAATATTAATTAAATTATTAATTACACAAAGACTTCAAGTCAAACATAACAATTAAAATCAGTCAAAAATAAGCAAGAGGTGGTCCCAAAAGAAAATTTATAAACATAAATTTTCATATGTATTTCACTAAAATTACAAGTTAAATATTTAATCACCAGAAAATCTTAGAGGTCTTCGGGAAAATTTTGGAAATAAATGTTCTTTTTCTATATTTCATTAATAGAAGCTACTATTGCCAATTTAATCGAGTTTATTTGATATAGGTTTACGTTCAAACCAGTCTGACATGACACGAATGTAGGTGAAGTGAAAGTGATATCAGCTGATTTAGTGATATCGCTATATGGACTATCCATCTTATTAATAAATATTGTTATAAATAATTTAATTTTCTCTCCCTCTCGCGATGATATACATTCATTGTTGCAAAATCGACACAGAATAATAAGTACTGATTTTAGTAAAGTAAATAAAAAATATATATCTTAGATTATCGTTACATTATGTATGTGTGTAATAATGCTTTTGTTTCTTGGAAGCATTTAATACGAACCCAAGTAATGAAACATAATACAAGGCTAAAAGTTTGCTTTTAGCCTTGTAATATATTTACAAGCCACAATCAGCGGTTTGGTTGTGTTGCCAGCTTTATACGCCGCTTGAGGGGATAAATTTTACTGGCCTTCAATATCCTCAGCGAAATACAGCGAAGTACATACAGTAGAAGTATTGTTTCACGCTGGTATTCTGTGTGAGTGGTATCACTTCGGGTGTGCCAGCCCAACTACTGCATATGCTTTAGCATGGATCTCCCACCTGTAAGATATGAAATTCATAAAGTAACCTAAATGTTTGGATCGTATTGTTAATTTTTAATGATATTAAAATTAGTAGATATAAAAAAGTATTGATACAATTACTGTAATTAGTGAAATTTGTGTCCTATCCGATTTTTCTGGTGGTGGTTATATTCCCGTGGTTATTTTAATAGAACCTTTCTCCATTATTATATTGATATTTATATAGGAGGTAATAATTTTAAAACAAGTAGGCTATAGGGTGTTACACACAGTGTACCTACGCTACACAATGGAAAACAAAGGAACATTTTATCTTGTAGCTTTATAATTATTGTTGATAGTGCGAAGTGGGCCAGCCACACCCAGACATAGTATGTAACCAGCTATGTTTGATTGTCAACCGAAAGCGATGTGAAATTTAAAATTGTCATGACATTTGGCTTATGTCAACATAAGATTGTATTGTATGCAAAGTTATTTTTTCGCCAAAATTCTTACTGTTATATTTTTTAACTAAGAGAAAAAACTAAGACGAAACTAAATCTTTTTCTTTGTAACAAAGTACGTGATCCTTCTGAAATGAAATATTTCAAGCCCGCGGGATTCGATCCCGTGTCATGTATTGAATGTCAAAACCAATTGTCCGTTATTATGATTTTATTGTATTTCTTCCTTCAATAAATAATAAAATTCATGTAGGAAATCGACGTTACTTAAGTAATATTAACTCAGTGCTGCAGATATTTCTTCTCTAAGTAACTTATTGATATCCACGTAAAAACCCCTTTTTACGCGGATATCATTCTGTTACTTAATGCAACAGTAGCGAGACTGTAAGTTGAACCAATCTCATCAACCAATGGCTAATAGATAACGGTGGCCATACATTTTTTCCTAATTAAAGTAATGTATGTTTATCGCCAACCAATCAATACGGCCTCGCAGCACCATCAATCACTTTAGTCCTTTATTGCCCGTCTCTAATTGATATTGCTTTGAGAGCATTAAGTACGTGACTAGTTTTTGTTTCAATTGAAATCATCATATTTACATTCATATACCGGGTGTCTCACTCACATTGGTCAGTATGGGAAAGTCCGAAAATAAAAGTCATACGAAGATCTATTCTGAGGAACTATTCATCGATTTTAATAAGAAGAAAATTTCCATTCATATATTTAAAAAAAACTGTACTCTGCACGGAATCAAACACGGTTGTTTTGCAAAAATAAGCTTTTATTTTATTTTATTCCATAGCGGATAATGGAGTAGGTGGGTCTCCTATATGGTAAGAGAACATCGCCGCCCATGAACAACCGCGCCACATTCCGCGCATGGTTGGGTTGCCGGCTTTTTACGCCGCTTATGCGGCACTTTTAAGTGCCTCCGATATCCTCACTCACTCTTCGAAATACAATACCAAGTACCGTTTCACGCTGAATATTTTGTGAGCCTGTGATATCACTTCGGACGAGGCGGCACAATTAGTGCGTCAGCATGACTCTCCCGCGGGTGAAAGGTCTCCTTGACGGTCTTCCCTGTCCACTCCCATGCTCTCTTCAGCTGAATTTAAATGAAGCATTACTTTGTAAGACAATTGTTGTGGTGGTAGATTTTATCTTTAAAGTTTATTATAATATGTATATGTCTTCTTAATCATCTTTAGGTACCTACAAATTCAATATAATTGCACACCAAGGGGAGACTCCCCATTTTCAAGTCACAATATTTCCTAAGTATGAAGTATTAGTTCGGACCCCAGGTAGCTGACCGCATATTATCATTCCGAATCGCTTAACATCTAATACAAAGATACCTTGGAATTGTTTGCCCGAATTGTTGAAGTTAAATTATCTTCAGCGTCTCGAGATGTTTGAATAATCTTATTAAAATGTTAATATTGGTTAGGTTAGGTTTCCATGAATTTTTAGATATACGTTTACAAATTGAGAATTTATTATATTACCAATGTGTCATTTTAACTTGTGATTTTATCAAGATACATATAGAAAATTAAAGAATTTTAGATATTACGTAAAGATATTCTGTGCACGCGATGTTTTTTTTAAATTATATGGTGGACAGCGGCGTAGACGGATTCTCTCAATGGAAAGAGATCACCGCGCCCATGGACAACCGCGCCATAATCCGCACTTTCGTTGTTTTGCCGGCTTTTTATGCTCCTTAAGAGTCATAGTAGCAGGCTAGGTTTGCTGCTGTTACCATGCCTTTATATTTTTCAAATGTGTTTTTGTTCATAAATGTTGCCAATGACGTCATCTCCGAAATCGCCGCGATCAGACATGACTGCATATGCACATCTGTTAGGATATACACAAAAATTAATTGTAAGAGTTTAAATTCAAGGTTATTCAAGGTTATTTAAGGGTAAACTATATGACTGTTAGAATAAGTGTATTTTTTATAATGTAAAAGAGTTTGTGGGCAAAATATAAATATAAAATATTAACTTGAATATAAACATTAACAATTGGCGACTTAGAACATTGATTTGCACGCAAAGTATTCTTGCAAAACATGTTTGGCACCGTATGCGTTTTGTAACTCCAGGAAAAGTACCATGTTAAATGCAAATAAAGTTATATTCATCATCAGCCTATTAAAATCTACTATTGGACTTAGGCTTTCTCCAAAGACGCCCACCTATTGCGATCTTGAGCGATCGGGATCCAGCGGTTGCACGCTTTATGAGATCCTACCTACCTTTATGAGATCGTCTTTCCATCGCGTGGCAGGACGTCCCACATAATATGTGTGCTCCAATAATTCGCTAACAATGTTTAATTTATGTAGATACTTGCTTTATAGCACAATGCACATATTATATTTTCAACAGTTCCATTTCATAAGCGATGCTTCAAAAGGCAATCAGTGAAAACTGGAAGCACCACCTCACTCGATATGCGGCTTTCGTTTTACGATTTTGTTTCTGAAGATGAGAAAGTGCCAAGCCTGTTCGGCATTTCTTTATACCCGATGTAATTGATATCTTCTTGGAAGGTAATATATTAAAAATTAAATACATTTGATGACATGCGTGGGATTGTTTTTTTATTATATTCCATACAAGGGGGTCGTATCTCTTATCATCACATGAGTGCAACTGCCTCGCAATCCGCGGTTTTGTTGTGTTGCTGGCTTTGTATCCTAGTTAAGCGTAAAACTGAGTGAGCCCCCCAGTAACGTCATACAATTAATATTTCAAGCTTTTTTTTACGGTGGGTATAGCGCAAAACGGCACTCGTGGGTTTCCTCTGTGGCAAGAGATCACCTCCGCCTATAATGGATAACCACAATCTAATGGTATAATTTCAAAGGCCTTCGAAATTCTCACTCACACAGTAAATCACTCAGTAACCACCTACTGTTTCACACTTTTTTTCTGTAAGATTATAGTAGAGAGCATAAAATAAAATGAAAATGAAAATTTATATGCACCTTAAGTTACAGCATCTTATGGCCACCGGGAAATCCGCCAGTATAACACCGCCGTTCGTCAATTGTCAACTAACTTCAGGTGATCGCACCTCGTAAAGAAATTCACAGCACCTTGAAATAAAATCCTCAAGCCCCTTACCTTTATAATTCGATTTTATCTATCATTTTTATGAGTGAATTTATACAGCGCGAGTCCCATAATTTTCCCCTACCGTTATATATCATAAACACCCCAAGGGTACGTATGAAATATTAACAACTTACACTAACTTATCCAGCGAATAAAACTGAAACGAATACAGATTTGCATCTCGAATGTAATATTCGTATCTCCATTGTAAAAGTCGCGTAAGTATTGTTTCGTTTCATCCTCAAAATGTCTTCCTCAATAGCGCATTTAGTATTGTACTCATTATGCGTTAAATAAATCTTTTACGGCTAATGAAATGTTTTCATTTTGAATGAAAATCAGAAAGTAAATGAGCAAAAGGATCACACCCAAATCCTACTGGGTACTGGGTTTGTTCCTTTTATGGATCCGTACGCACTTTCTTTAAAGAACCCCAAGTTGTATTATATTATACTATTACGAAAAACTATCCGTATAAGGCCGACAACGCATCCGTTGCTCTGCTGGGTTGGGGGTGATCATGGGCGGAGGACCGCTTTCCTAAGTGAGCCTCCTGTTCGTTTACCATCATTTTCATAAAAAATATCTCTGCTAGCAACTGATACCATAGAGGTGATGCGCGGCATAAAATGAATTAAAAACTCTCTGTTGTGGAGCGACATACATCGAGGTGATATGGATGACTGTATTCTGTGTCGATGTTCGAAGATACAATTCCTTCATTTAAATTTTTGAAGACTAACGAAATTACGTGTTTTCTACAAACATTTCTGATTGTAAACTAATTTTGATTGTATTTTTGGAGCGATCTGTTTACAATGATCAAACAACACATTATCATGACATTAGAACTTATAAATCTATCAAAATGACACAAAGAACGAATCAAACTAATCTCATTCATAAGCGAATTTATGAATAGCTGAATTCATCTTTCGTCATGCTAATTAAATTCTTACATCTCTATTACACTCCTTTGATATCCATTAATAAAACAGAGATAGAAAGCGTTACGCCGAAATGAGCCGGCATTTCACTGTATTTCGCTTTGTTTATGAGGAAATCTATAAATATCGGGTTTATAATGAAAATGTTCTGGATAACATTGCTCGTAATGGCTGCCTGGCTAGTTTTACGATGGACCTAGGTTTAAAATCGGGAGAAACGCGTGGTTTTTAAATGTGAGCAGCTTAGATTTATTTATCCAATACGGACATATTTGTTGACTCTTACTCATTCGATCTTAAAAGCTCGTCCGTGCGGAATATCAGTCTTATTTTTATCTTAATCTTTTATGTCTTATTTTAAATATACGTTACTTGTAAAATTCTAGAAGTTTTTGAGGATTTAGTGGAGTAATATTAAAATGGTATAATAGTAAAACCGCCATTTTGTTTTGATCATTTGTAAACTTTTTTGGAAGAATTATAATAATTGTGACTGGTCTTGTTAGCTACCTAGACGCCTTGGGGTACGGGTTCAATACAAAGTCTGAATAGAATTTATAATAAATTGAATTCAGTCTTACAAAGGGTTTGATAGTTGCCGAGTGATACCACGGGCTTACAGAATACTAGTGTAAAATTGTACTTGTACTGTTTCCTGAGTGAGTGACGATACTGAAGGCCCAATGTTTCGCTTGCTGATAAAGCTGTGCAATTTATAAATTCCGCACATTGCCCATGGGCGGTGATGATCCCTTACCAACTGGATCTCGACGTCAGCTATATCATACAAATTTTCATTCAAATGGTCCATGGGCAGCGGTGAACTCTTAACATACTGTTTGTCCGCTATGTAAAAAAAATATTATCAAACTAATAATTTCTTTCGGCAAACGAAGCCTGGGACGTCCATCCACAAGGTGGACAGACGACCTTATAAAGGTCGCCGGAAGACGCTGGATGCAGGTCGCCTCCGACAGATATTCATGGAAGTCCAAGAGAGAGGCCAATGTCCAGCAGTGGACGTCTTACGGCTGAAATGATGATGATGAATTTCTTCCGTAAGGAACGGATTACATTTAAACGTTTTTGTGACAATATCCCATCGCATTTTATTTATATAAAGCTATTTATATAGAAAGGCCTTTGTCCTAGTTTAATTAAACAAATCCAATTTGCCCGTACAATAACAAAAGTCCTAAAATTGTAACGTTTTTAATTTGGAAGTGAACCGATTCAGATATCCGATCTCGATTCACAAATAAATTCGATTCGCTTGTCGATTCAACGTTTGATAGCATTTCATGATATTACATTTCTTTGATGATAAAATAGATTTTAGATCTATCTTCAGCGATCATAAAGATTTCAGAGTTTTTGATTTTCTAAAAAAGTACAGTAAAAATATAAGAATATAATTAAATCCGTGTCACCTCAATGTCTGTCGTTCCATAACTTAGCATTTTTTAAGGTATTTTGTGCCACCACCACGCTGGCATCAGCTGCCTACTGAGATATTTACAAACGAATATTTATAATACAACAATCTGCGTTTCCGCGGTTGTCCATGGGCGTAGGACCAGATCCGAGACGAGCCTCATTATCGTTTTTTTTATTCTATAGCGGACAACGGAGCAGGTGGGTCTCCTATATGGTAAGAGAACACCGCCGCCCATGAACAAC
>DWCF01006591.1:0-12121 GCA_018230265.1 Delias oraia | reverse complement strand
ATTTAACGACAACTCTTTATAACGCTATAAAATGCACAGTCCCTTCAGTGTCGTTATATAGAGTTTACACTGTATTAACAAATTGGAAATGACAGGTACAATAATAGAAAGATGGTGGTACGAGCGTCTCGTGAACATGACATATAGCCCGAAGATTCGTGTTCTGTGCCTGTGGAGAAAGAATGGTGGACAAACACAATTACATAAATATTATACGAAGAAGGTGAGGTTATGCATTTGTTTTTCTTCATAGGTCTCTAGAACCCGGGGTGCTGTGTAGAAGACCTTGCTTACTCTGTCTACTGAAAGAACTTAATTAATATCTGTAGAATTGTAATAATAGGCACGTGAAGTTTTTTATTGTTTTCAAAAAATTTTAGGATTTATTTCCAAACCAATTCGACTTGGAGACCTTAAAGAAAAGAGTGCACACATTCCTTAAAGGCAACGCACCCGCGGCTCTGTAAGGGCTAGGCGTGTCCATAGGTGGATGGCCGCTTGACCTAAGTGAGCCTCCAGCTCTTTTGCCACCGTTTTAATAAAAAAAATTGTATTTTTTAGATTTTTTCCAAAATTTAGTAATGGATAGTATTCAACATCATGAAAGAAAAGTTTCAAATCTTTATCATGTGTCACTTATGACTGATAATAATAAAATTATTTACTTTTCAGTGTAGGTAAGATTTCTTAAAATATATACAATTAATTAGTGTATTCCATAGCTTATATTATTATTTTTCTCCAGTGCAAAGCACTATACTACAGCATAAAGGAAGCGATGGAGAGAAGCGGCCGGAAACAGGAAGCGGCTGAGCTTGGAGGAGAATTTCCGGTGCAAGACTGTTCTTCCGGGGAGGGAGGACTCATTCAGGTCTATCTTAATTTATAAATTACAATAACGCTAACTTTACTATGGTCTTTTGATATATCGGACAGAGGGACAAGCTGTTTCTCTGGTAGTAAGAGATCACCGCCGTTCATAGATGCCCGTGTAATTTGCGCTCTGATTGTGTAGGCAGCTTCTTTTATAAGATTATTGAAGTCTGTGTAGAATTATTTAATAAAAGTGAATTAAAGTAAATTAACAATGATTTAAAACTAATAAAATTATCGCCTCCGTGATTTACGCATCTGTGTTATTACACCGGAGTACCGGGTTGGAATCCTGGTGAAACAAACGTGGTTTGGTTGATCGAAATGACTGACCTCTTCTTTTTAATAAAAATTAAGGAAGGAGACGCAATTAGTTTCTCATCGGTTTTGTAACCAAAGGATCATAAAAATGCTAAAAGCTACTTTAAATATAACATATATGTATCCAAAGTTTTAAGTACCAAGGTCTATTTTAATACGACTTTCTTGAAATGTTGAAGGTTTGCATGGAGGGCGTCGGTCTCCTGTTTCATCACAGCAAGGTAGGGCACATTTTTTTTGCCATTTCGATCTGTTGTTCGCTTTTGTATGTAATGAAATTAAAATTTGTACTTTTTTTACTATGAAGGTAAGGTCAATGTTTTTCGCTTTTTGGGATTCTCAGTTTGAGGAGATTTGGTAGAACGTCGCTTTTGTTAAGCGATATTCTACGTGATGACGGGCTGAGCCCGCGCTAAAAGCTTTGACTAAGCATTGCAATACTGAAATTCGATGAACCAATGTAGCAGAGAGAAGAGATTTTCAATAGCTTAACATTAGAACCCAGATATTAGACGTTAGCCCCAATAAAAAGACCATGCAAGGACCACTCAAACTTTCCTACTCTCATTCCCTCTGACTCGGCGACTCCCACGACACATTGAAACGGAGACGTACTTTTCTCTTAACGAAATGAAATGCAGCTTTAGCTAAATAATTTTTTGTATTTTCTATTACTATTTCGATGTAATAGCTAGTAATCTGTTCGTTTTGTTCACACCTGTCCACCTGACCGGCGTCCTCGATTTGAGTTCTGCATGCGCTGCCCGCATCGTCCGCTGCCAGGAACTTTTGAGATGGTCCTTGAGTAGCGCTCGGCCCCAACTAATCGTTCTCTTTTGTCTGTTCTCTCCTTCCGGACCTGCCGCCGCCGCGCTGAAGGATTTCGAGGTACTCGCAGTGGTTGTTAGCTAGTAACGGAGGACACCGCGGCCGACGTCTACGGCTTTACTTGTAGTTTGAGGCTTGCCATTGTTTTAGCCCTTGTTAGCGTTTAGTCACCCGAGAGCAGGCCATGCCCCACCGCCCCTTTTCTTTCTCCACCCGCACCCGACACTGTAGGGGTGTCCACTTAAAAAGTACATCGACTTTTTATTGATGTATAACATCGGATTCCAGTATCGATGTTTATTGATATATAGCTATATATATGGTTTAATATGCATTATCTTAAATTTCTAGTACAATACGCAAAAGTTGTGGTCTTCGATATAAAACCAAAGCGATTATTTAAGGCAGTGCTGCCAAACCGTAAAAACAATGAGTGAAAAGCGAATGAAAGTAGAAGAAAATATAATAAACCTATATAATCCACAGATTATATAAATTTAGATTCGATAGTCAATCGATCTGTCAAGTTGGATTAGGTAATTAAGCTGTGTACTCACAGATGGCATTATTGGACCTTATTGGACCATATTTAAAATCAAAAATCCAAGTCATCAAGTAGTGTCATTTTTTTGTTTTTATTTAGTAGATTATTCAAAAATAAATTTAAAAAAACATAAATTCTTTGTTTCTATAAATATATCGATATATCGAATAAAATAAATAATTACCCCGTGGGAGAGCCATGCTGACGCACTGGTTGGGCTGGCCCGTCCGTGTGATACCACGAGCTCACATAATACTCAACGTGAAATGGTAGTTGCACTTGGAACGGTGCTCCTACTGTCTTTAGCTGAGTGAGGATATCGGAGGCCTTTACAAATTCCGCTTCAGTGTCGTAAAAAGCGGGCAACACAATCAATGCGCGGACTTTGGCGCGGTTGTCCATGAGCGGCGGTGTTCTCTTACCATATAGAAAACCCACCTGCTCCGTTGTCCGCTATATCATAAAAATTGACAAAACATTTAATCATTCCGATATATAAAAGATAAATCGAATAAATTCGATATATCGATATTAAGTGAATACCCCTACCCGACAGCTTGCATTCGCTCACGGAGCGCCCGGCGAGCGGTCGCCAGTCACCAGTCACCAGTCGCCCGACGTTAGGTCCGCGGACGACACTCCAAAAGCATTAGAGCATCGCCATCTCACAAGTTCTGCCCTCAGCCCTGGCGTCAGCTCTCGCCTTCTGCACACACCGGCCACTCCCTTACTCCACGCTTCGACTAGTTCTTACAGCATGCGAGTAGATGTTACACTTGACTATTTGTAGTGTATTTAGTTCAGCTGTAGAGTTCAGGCAGAAATGTCTCTTAGCTTAAGCGTGAAACGTGCGAGAATAGCTGAGAACTATTTCATGTTTGGACTTCACTAAAGTAGACACCTACGTATTGATGGTGCGTTCTTGTTTTAATTGGATCGTAACACTTTTCAGTTCTTTGTGAGGCTGGATCACATACGGAAGTGCTTCACGCAGAACGGCGGCATCTTCGTTCTAGAAGAGTTTAGTAAGTAATGATGGATTTGTTTGCTCTATGTTATTAAATATTTGTAAATAGAGCTATTTTAGTTTAACCTCAAACAATATTTAATTTTTAAAAACTTCCTAACCCTTAATTTTTGTAATTTGTTTACGGAGAACTTACAGCTTAGCATAGGTAGCATAGCGTAGGTAAATCAAATTAAAAGTTTTTACAAAATAATAAATAAGAGAACACTAGCGACAGGTACCTAATACAAAGATATAATACTTAGATGGATAGAAAAACAACAAAAATAAAACTCAAGAAAAACAAAATTAAAATAAAACAGAATAATTGCGACAATATATTACTCCTTAAATTAGACGATACAAACATACGGGAAAAATAAATTTATATCTACATATAGCTTGTTTTTCAAAAGTATTAAAAAGAAATATATTAAATGATATAATAATATTATATAAAATATATAATATACATAAAAGTGTAAGAGTGGAGACCAAGCGGCAAGCGCGGCGTGGGACGACCACGCACAAGGTGGCCAGACGATCGTAAAAAGATCGCCGGAAGACGCTGGATGCAGATCGCCTCCGACAGGTATGTATGGAGGTCTGAAGGGAAGCCCTATGTCCAGCAGTGGACGTCCTACGACTGATATGATGACGATTATGATATATTACATTAATTAAATATAGCAGTTATCAACAGATGGTATGTATTTAAAACTAAACAATATGAAATAAACAAAATAACAATAATAAATTAAGTAAACTATAATTAAAAAGATACGTTTAAAAAGGAAATTCGAATTGCCCATCACAATTGACTGAGCACCGGGTGCACAATGCCCCCCCATACATACACAATCAAACATAACATAAAAAATTTGGCCCACTAATACAAAACATAATAATAAAACAACCAATTGAAAATATGGAAAACAAGGCATATTTGAACACATAAATTAAAAATCACAGAATACTCAACGTGAGACTGTACTTGTACTGTGTTTCGCTAAGTGAGTGAAGCCGGCAACACAATTCACGGACTGCGGCGTGGTTGTCCATGAGCGCCGGTGTTCTCTTACCATATAAGAGACCCACCCGTTCCGCTATTCGCTATACCATAAAAAAAGACTGAATTTTATATATTTAAGATTTTTTTAATATTCACAGACCCCAAGACGAGGCAGATAACACAAAGAAAATATAAATCTGTTATGGTAAGTCGTTTTATTTTTCCATTCAATAATGCCGAATAATGTAGAAATTTTAGCCATAAAGTGATTTTAATTCCAATTTAAAGCTATTTTGTACATTAGAATTTCCAAAAGATATTTACCACAGTGACTTCTCCCATCATATTTATTATCATGGAAGTAGGTAACACTAATATGAAATAAATGTTCCTTAAAACAGTGTTTCTGTGTTTCTTGTACCAAAGGCGTATCCAATTCTGAGGTTGATGTATAGATCTAGGCTTATTGGGATTGATCCAATTTTAATATAATAATTTCATGTATACTTTTATTACCACACATGGCAGAGCCATACTGAAGCATACTTCACAGTATTTTTTATCGTATTTATCACGAGGAATATTCTTAATAGTTTTTGTATATGCAACTAAACTTCATCAACAAGTCCCTGCAAGGGCAAGGGGTGCCCATGGGCGGAAGACCTCTTATCCTGGATGAGTCTCTTGTTCGTTTGTCTCTCAACTTGTATAAAATACTAATTTGGCAGGCTCGTCCAGGTATTACCATGGGCTCACAGAGTAAGGGCGAGAAGTTGTACTGATTGCTGAGTGGCAAAGCAAAATATACCGCTAAAATGACGGAAACCGGCACATCAAAATGTTGATTGCAGCGCAGTTGTCCACGGGCGATCTCTTACCATCCGCCTGTAACTCAAACACTTAATCGCTCAGTCTGTCTAGATCTAGACGGGCCGTTGGATCCGCGCTTGGTCTTTTTGTTAGCTGTGCTGATCCTGTCTTTATTTGTAGGCAGAGAAAGTAGTCTTTCACGTCCATCGTTTCTTCTCGATATGGCTTACTCGATACTATCTATATGTGCACGATGAAGCCGAATCGAGAAATGCACCTTATGTTTCCTAGTGATGTATGTATTTTTGTTTTTTATTTCATTTTTCTCACTCTCTTTCGCTTTTCTCTATTGCGCTGCCTTTTTTAGCATAGCCGTTAAGGTTTCTCTATAATTACAGGTAAGTAAGCTTAAATTAAGAGTGGGACGTCCCGCCACAAGATGGAAAGGCGATCTAACGAAGGTCGCGGGCAACTGCTGGATCCAGATCGCTCGAGATCGCAGCGGGTGGGCGTCCCTGGGGGAGGCCTATGTCCAGCAACTTAAATGGCTGATGATGATGAAGCTTAAATTTATCCCGTTTTTGCTTATTAGATATAAAATTCTCAAATAAGTACAATACACAAATACTTTCAATTATAACACCTCACCCGTGGCAGAACTCTGCTGAAGCATATGGTGACGCACAAAATATTTGACTATGATGCAATAAATGGGTTGGCTCGTCCGAAGTGATGCCACGGGCCCACAGAACACTCAGCGTGAAAATTTGTACTTGAAAAAAATTGAAACCATTGAAATTATGCCGCTTAAGCGACGTAAAAGAGGCGGCAACTTAACCAAAGTGGCGCGCGAACTGTGGCGCGGTTGTCCACGCCCGTAAAAAACTGGTTAAAATTCATATATATCCATATTTTTTATTAAATTCAGTTTTTTGTCTATCGTTCATATTGTGTTTATGTTATCTGTACCTACTTATTATGTTGTGTGTGTAAATTTTCAGGCGGACCAAATATGTTACGCGGTGCTTTGTGTGTTCTCATACTTCGCAGCGGGTCAGGAGCAAAGAAAGGCGATATTGGAGCAGGCTGCGCGAATCCCGTCACCGCAACATATCGCTTCTAGTGCCCCACACGAGGTCTGAGCATTTATTTAAATAATTACAGTTATATAGAATTCACGATGGGCTTGATGTAGAATCTCGGAGTCACTCAGCGAGCTATGGAGAGGACAATGCTCGGAGTCCCGCTGCGAGATAAAATCAGAAATGAGCTTATCCGCAGTCGAATCAAAATAACCGACATTGCCCGCCGTATTAGTAAGTTGAAGTGGCGATGGGCTGGCCACACGACGAACCGACAACCGATGGGGAAGAAAGGTTCTCGAGTGGCGACCGCGTGCCACACTGTGTTATTCTAATGTAATTGTAATTGTAAGACGGACTGGTTTCCCTAACTCGACGACTTTAGAGCGACTATTTGCGTGGGAAAATGATTATTATTATTAAAGCGCGGACTGTGGCGTGATTGAGCATGAGCGTCAGTGTTCTTTTACCGTAGGAGACCCACCTGCTCCGTTGTCCGCTATACCATAAAAATATCTAACTGATGATATTAAATGATGGTATTATCTAATTACAGCTGAAATCAGAGTCGGATCGTGAAGAAATAATATCAAAGGAGGTGGAAACACGAGGAGACCGCCCTCGTGTGCCCCCGGACAGGCCGAGTCCTCGCATGTTACCCGAGAGGCCTCAGGCAGAACAGTTCAAGCCTCCAGAACGCGCCTTCTCCGATAAACCACCCGACCGGTCGTATCAAACACAGCGGACGCTACCAGAACGGCCTGACGCAAGAACTGTAAGCAAACTGCAATATTGTCCCAAGCTCACAGAAAACTCAACGTGAAATAGTAGTTGTAATTGAAACGGTACTTCTACTGACTTACGCTGAGTGAATGAGGATATCGGAGGCGCTTAAAAATGCCGATTAAGGCAACACAACACAAATTAAAGGCATAATTTAAAAAGATTTAATCTTAAATTTACTTAAAATTAAATTTAAAATGATTGTATCTTTAATTACCATTTTTATATAATTCAAATAATATGTATTATGTTTTATATAATAGCTTTTAATTAACATGTTTTAAATTGGACAGGATTTTGTGACGTGTCGGGGTGGGCAAATATCAGAGAGTCTAGATCGGCGTGAGAACGTTCGAAATAGCCCCGATAGAGATAGGGGTACTGTAGAAAGGGATAGAGAATGTCGTATGGCGAAGCGGACGGAGAGCCTCCCCCCTCGAAGACCACCGCCTCCCGCCCCTCAGCACAGGCTGGCCAGGACTCTGTCGCATTCCTCGCCAGTGAAGAACCAAGAGCCGCCCACGGTAAGCGTCTTTAAACAAACCATAGACAAGACTTAAAGATTCATAAGGTTACTTAAGAAACCTAGAGACAATGTAACTGATTTGTTAATGTGCAAAAAATTTAAAAAGTAAGTGACAATGTTTCAGCAGCTTTCACTGAATACCAGCGTGAAAAAAATAGGCACTTATACTTTATTTCGCTGTGTAAGTGTGTATTAGGGGCCTTTGCCTACTGTTAATGCGGCGTAAAAAGACGGCAACTTAACCAAGGCGCGCACTGCGCCGCAGCTGTCCATGGCCGGCAGTTATCTCTCACCATAGATGAGACCCAGCTGGCTCTGTTGCCCGCTATACCTTAAAAAAACAATGAAAAAGCTTTCATAATGAAGATATACTAAAGACTACCTTCCCAACCTATTTCAGCCATGGATCGCTAGTGATTCAAGAAGTGCTTTCATGGACCTCTTAATAAAATAAACAGTAAAAATCAGAGTAGCTATTTATTTTAGTTATTAACTCTTGGCATTTATGGTCCAGATATGAAACCACAGGTTGGTAAAAGCGGCTTTCGACTATAGGGTAATATGACCATATAATTAAATGATAGACAACAGGTGATACGTACGTATACGCAGATTCCGCCGAGAGTGGGGGGCAGCGGGAGTACTGCGAGCCGGGCGGGGGTCCCGCCCGCCTTGCCACCGCGGCAAATGTCCGCGGTCGATTTCAGCACCTCGCCCAAGTAATTTCACATTACACGGTGTTAGATATTATTATTTAGATCAGTTTTCACTGCTTTCTTTCGGCCTTTTATGTTACGACCTCGCGTAGTGCACCCGCGTCTGTGGGATTCATTTGAATGAAAGCGGACCCTTTAGCTTTTAGTTTTATGACGTAATTTCGAATGTTTTTATACTACGAATCCTTGTCAATGTATCCTTGTTTTCTTTTTATTGTTGCTTCGTTTAGATCAGTGGTTTCCAAGCTCTCGTTTCATAGACCCGTTATTTTGCTGAATCCGGTGGACCTGCGGCTTGCATTACTATAAATTTCTAAATCTCGAAAAGATCAGAATTGATTGCATGATAAGAGAAGTCGAGCCATTATTTTAGTTATTCACAAATTAAAGTTAAATTCAAATTAATTTTCACGCAACCCCGCTTAATAATCTCGAATTTTTGTCACGCCGAACGGCTAAAGATCACGTCGAGTCTCCCGTGGACCCCTGGGAGTGTGGACCACTTTGGGAATTACTGATTTAAATGATTAGAGTATTTTCTATACGTGCCTTTTAGTACTTTAAATTATAAATACTTAGATGTGTATACAAACGGAGTGATTATTTTGGCTGAATCTTCTGGATTTTTCAGATCCTCTCCGCAGCGGCGTCCGTCTACTCAGCGTCAGCCATCAGTGTCCGGGGGCTTTGCCCAGAGCAATCCTTTCACGAGTTCATCGCACCACGACTTCGTGATCCCCCCGCGCCCCACACGACGTCCATCAACAGACCGGACCTAGGTCCGCCTTAATATACGCATACCTCATTGACATTCATTTTATTTCCACCTTAGCCATTTAGATCTCCGTTTCCATACCCTACATATAATATCTTATTAAACATAAGAAAACCTATTTAAAGGGTTAAGATTTCTTTAGTTTGTCTTTGACGTTGACATTGATGATTTTGAGTTTTGACATTGACGTGCATGTTTTCAGTTATTTTGAGATTAATTATATCATCAATGCTCCTGGGTTTAAATTTTGTTTCTAATGTTATCACAGAGTAACACAATTTAAATTATATTTACTAATAATACAATATCATTATATGTATTAAAATTGTTCATATGGACTATTTTAATACATCTTATTTTAAGGCCGGTAAAGCACCCGCGACTCTGCAAGGTGTCCTTGGGCGGAGGACCGCCTGCCTTAGGTGAGCCTCCTGTTCGCCACTGTTCTTCTATAAAAAAAAATATTTTTGTTATTATTTATATTATAAAATATGCATGTTAAACTGAAAGGATCCAAACGTGGTTTAAAATATCTCACCAGAGCTCCAATCTTTGATTTATATTTAGAAACATTGTTATAGACAACGTTCATTTTGAATGTCTTAGTTTCAAAATTATAATTTATTTCTGTTGCTATTATGTGAATATACTGACACTGACTAAATTGTGATCTGTACGCTGTAGTTACAGAAGACAAAAAAAACAAGCAAACATTATATCAACAGTTTGCTTTGAAATCATATTTTAAAGCATTACCATAGTTCCTACTTATCATCTTGTACCTTTATTTCATGCAATTTCACGTTCCGATGATTCAAACAGAACCTGGATTTTAGTTTGTTTCATTTATAATTCCGGTAACGACATAAAAATTAATTGTCATTTTGAATCGTAATTTGAATAAGTAGAAGATACAATATTTTCATAGAAAGTTATAATAGATAGGAATTTCTGTATTGTATTTTATTAATTGAGAATTTGTTAAGTGCTTTTTGCAGTGTTAACATAGACTCCATTTAAAGCGTTGAAAAATTATGAATTACGAACAAAGTATTTTCCCTAATATTAGATAAAGCAATATTCAAAAGTATTGTTTCATTTTAACCCTACCCACTTGTTTTAGATGTGTATAATGGAACGGGAGAACCATGCTGAAGCATATGCTGACGCACTAATTGGTACGGCTCGTTCAGAGTTATACACGGGTTCATAGAATACAAGCGTAAAACAGTACTTGTGTTTCGCAAGTGTATCGGATGCCGTTAAATTATACAGACAAGATAGTTAAAAGACGGTAACACAACCAAAGGTCGACTGAAGAGAGTTAAATGGGCGGCAGTGATCTCATACCACACATACACATCTTTTCAATGAAGCAGCATTAACTTTTACAGTTTTAATTTTATTAAAAAGTTGATGAATTCTGTCTTGTTAACTCTTCAAATCAGCTGGTATTAACAATTTATACCACAAAGAAACTATTTTTAAAAAATATAAATATTTAATAGAAAGACAAATGTGTAGAAGGCTCACCCAGGATAACGTTTTTGCGTCCGTCGACGCCTCCATTGCTGGGCCGTGGGTGCGTTGCCGGTCTTTTAGGTATATAATTTCGCAACAAATAAGATAACACAACGTTGTATATTTTTGGCTATTTCAGCCCTGTTTTCTTATTATATAGTGGACAAGAGAGAAGGTAGGTCTCCTATAACACAACCGCGCCACAAGGCACGGCATTTTTAAGGGCCTCCAATATCTTCACTCCGACAAACACAGTAGAAGCAAAGGCTAAAAAACAAATGTTGACTCGTGGCTGTAAATTGTATCTCCCATTAAAATATATCAATAACATAGCCAATGCAAATTAAATTAGTGAATGTAAATGAATCAAAAATTTTAAATTTAGCAATAAAAAAAATAAAACCCTATGAGTTTCTTGTTGGTTCGTCTCGTGGGTATATCTTCCGAGGCAATGTTAGTTTTATTATTGTTAATTGTCTAGCAAAGTGTACCTTATGGAGCCGTTTTTAATAAATGCGTTTTCAGTTTCCACAATACAATTCATGAAAAACCCACGTCGGTTTTTCTTTAATTGCTGATGTCGGCGCCCACTAAGCGCAATCCTGCTAGATACCAGATGAGGCTCTGGCGACCAAGAAATGGCGGTATAACCACAGACCGGGCCACCGATAGATGAGCAACCTTGGACTCTAAAATTTAACTAAAAATAAAAAAAAAACTAAAATTTCTGAGGCAGAAGATAATGAGAAATCACTGCTGTTATTTCCAAGTCAGCAGGAAATGTTTACAACCTTGACGCTCACCACGATCCTCACACATAAGCCACTGACCAGAGAGATTCTTGTTTGGTACTCGGGGAAAGTTGTGACCATTAGTCCCAGAACCCAAAGAAATGAGAAGACGCTAAAAAAACAGTCTTAAAATAATAAAAAAATAAAAGATATTCTATCACAGTTTATTTTGTTTTATTGAGCACATTTACATGCTAACAAGAGTAACAAATTACACATTTTGAAATATATAACTTTAACGGATCTTAAAACAATAATTAATCGGAAACATCACATACCACACAACAGTGAGACAGCTCACTGAATAGGATTTTTTTATATATATAGCGAACAACGGAGCAGGTGGGTCTCCTATATGGTAAAGAACACCGCCGCCCATGGACAACCGCGCCACAGTCTGCGCAATGGTTGTATCACCCGCTTTTTACACCACTGAAGCGGCAATTTAAGGACCTCCGATATCCTCACTCACTCAGCGAAACACAGTACAAGTACCGTTTCACGTTGAGTATTCTGTGAGGCCGTGGTATCAC
>DWCF01006589.1:0-12125 GCA_018230265.1 Delias oraia | reverse complement strand
TAAGCTCAACGGCCGGTTATACTCTTCGGTTTTCTGTATAATCTGCCGGAGCGTGTGGATGTGGTCTACGGTACTGAAGCCTTTCCGGAAAAATCCTTAGTTAATAATAAAAGTAATCTGTCAAAGTGATGTACAAAAATACACACAGTTGTTTGGTAAAGGACAATTATTGCTTTTAGGCTCGTGCATTGAAAGGGGGAAATATCGACGAAATAGAAATTGCCGGAAAACGCCGAACCGTTTTCAAAAATCAACTATTCCGTTTAGAATTGAGAAGCAATCGTCGTGTTCTATTTATTTCTGAATCATAACTTTTTAAAAGTGCGAATAATTCCGTATTTCGCCAACACGTTTTTGTTTCTGTGTCAACTCTAACCAATAAACAAATGACTACTTTTGAAAAAACAATTCCATGATTTTAAAATAAAACTAATTTGAAATTAGAGTTGTTAGCCAAACAATTATTCTTATTTAAAATGGCCAGTACTGCAGAACGGGAATTTCATAGGTAAAGACCATTAGGTAACATTATTATAGATAGATCCAAATACTTCAAAATCTTGTATTATAATGTTGTTAAGTAATTAGGAACACCGATTGGGTTTTATTGTAGTTGTTTAACATTGTTTTACGTGTTTCCATGTAGGTTGTAGCATCGAGGATGACCCAAATAAATATCTATCGTGTAGTGAGCCTCGGAATTGCAAAGAAACACACTTATTCTCTTTTTTTATATACAGATGTAGAGAAAAAATGAAAGTCTTTATAGTATAGCGGACAACGGAGTAGGTGGCTCTAAGACAAGGCAAGACCGACGGCCGTTAACAACCGCGCCACAGTCCTAGCGTTGGTTGTGTTGCCGGCTTTTTACGCCACTTAAGCCGCATTTTTAGTGCTTCCGATATCTTCATTCACTTAGTGAAACGCAGTAGAGGTACCGTTGAAAGTATAATAACTTTTCCACGCTGAGTATTCTGTGAGCCTCATGTTATCACTTCGACGAATCATTCTCCCGCGGGTAAATTAAAATAGTAGATAGGTAATTGAGGAATACTGACGCATTGCCTTCCACAATATTCATTGCTAACTTATTCAACTGTGCTCTACTTTCTCCTTTTAGATATATTCTATTCACTTCAAGGTTCTTAACTATAAGAACCATTTATGTAATCAAATATGGAAATGCAGTAATACAGTTCATTTAAATTATTTCCTGAGCATCACATTCAGTAGACATTTTGACCGGCTTTGCATCGAAGCTGTGCTTTTCATTTGAGTCCTGTTTAATTTATTCCATTGATTATAATTATGAAAATAAATGTTCATTTCGTCATTTTGATATCACTCGAAAATCACTCGAAAGATTATAGGCCTGATAATTCGTTAAATATGCAATATTGAATGTTAAGTAATGAATATTTGAAATTTCGGGATTCTGATTAAATCATTGAACTTATAGTAATAACAAGAATACTAGTCTGTCTTTTCCGATGTCACATTTAAATCACACAACCAATTTTGAAGTATCGTACTAAAATGGTCTTATAACCTACCACAAAGTGAGCGGTATCGATTTTGATCTTTGGTCCGAAAAAAATATATAATTTATTTTATCATTTATTCAACTTTTGCAAGGGATTGACAGTGGCCGGGCAATGTCTTAACACTGTCACATCCATGGCAGATTCATGTTGAAGCATATAATGACGGACTTTTGGGACAGTTTGCCGTGTGATACCATGCACGAAGTGATACCAGAATACCAGCTTGAAACAGTACTTGCATTGTGTCACTGAATGAAAGAGGACATTAAAACTATTACTCTAAGCAATGTAAAAAACCGGCAACATAACCAAAGCGCGGAGTGTGGCGCGGTTCTCCACAGGAGGGAGGGAGGCAATCTATGGCCATAGAGGATACCCTTCTGCTCCGTCGCCCGCTATACCGTAAAGAAACGTATACTAGAGCTCCCGAGATATAATCGACCATTTATTATGAGGAAATTCTTGAAATGCTTGAAATTGTAGCTAAAAGTAATTAATGCCTTTAAAAACTATTTTATTCGATGTTCTACAAAACTATTTTAATAATCCTGCAAACGGAGGCCAGGTACGTCGCAGTCTTGTCTATGTATGTCTCGTTTACAAATGTAGTTTGTGCCGCACAGTTTAAACACTAGTTAATAAACTCACAGCTGACAATATGTAGTCACGTCAAAAGCATTGTAGGTACATACTGCACTTCAAACGCCAACTTTCAGAAGCGCGCCGGACAAACGCAGAATTTGTTGCAATTCTTTTCAATCATATATTTTACCTAGGAGGGAGTTCGCGAAACTACGAGAATTGAAAATAACTAAGCGATGCGGCACTTGATTTTATTCGAATGTATTGTAATATTGCTGTTTGAATGTGAATTTATTTCAGTGGATGAGTGCATTCTAAAGGTACACAACAGGTACAAGAATTTTATACACTGCAATTGGCGTTTGGTTTTGTCAATCGTGTTTATCAAACTCGCTGGTTTCATTTTCAATTCCACGTAGATTATTCATGTGAAATTTTCAATAGATTGGAAGCGGTTGCTGTCTACACTGAGATAGGTATTACAACGCACACTTTTCTTTTGTACTCGCCATTGGCTCTCGAATGTTTAGCAATTATAAATTAAGAATTGTAATGTTACTCCGGGGGGTTGTTTGTCAATTTGATCGCTTAATTTTGTTATTATCACCAGTCATAGTTAGCAAATTCGCTAGACATATATAGGCACTCTTGTCGTTCAAGCATAATCTAAAATAGCATAAAACTATCAAAATTTCAAGGAAAGGATTGTGTGATGTGAAATGTTTTGTTATTTATGGATAAAAATTAATCACAAAAAATAATGCTAAAAATTCTTTAAATTCATTTGGGAAAAATTAAGAGCGGCCTTTTATGAGCTTTGTAGCTATGTGGCTTATAAGTCTAGCATAAAGCGAGAGGTATCGGGTTCGAGTGCCGGTCCGGACAGATATAATTTATTCGGTCTCTGGAAGGGCTTTACCACTGTAAAGTAGTCCGGGCGAGTGTCTTAACAGTGTTGCACCCGTGGGAGATCCATACTGAAGCATACGCTGACGTACTATTTGGGTTGGCTCGTCTGAAGTTATACGGGCTCATAGAATACGCTGCGCGAAACGTTACTTGTATTCTTGTACTGCGTTTCGCTGAGTGAGTGAAGATATCGGAGGTTCATAAAAAATAAAATAAATAAATATTAATAATTCTTAACCGGCTTAAAAATCCGACAAACAACCAACGCGCGAACTGTGGCACGGTAGTTCGTGGTCGGTGGTGTTCTCTTACCATATAAGAGACCCACCTGCTGCGTTGTCCGTATACTATAAAAAAAGACTTCGATTACATATTTTAAATTATTAAACCTGGCCGACGAATGAAAACATTAAATTATAGTTGATTGTCAATATAATAAAGAATATGTTGTCTTCATGGCAAATATATCAAACTAAAGGCAACTAAATTTTTTACTAATCAATAATTTGTAGGCGCAACTTTTTATGATACTATGAGATGTCTCTTAATCTGCACACAAGATATATTCAGTATCATCTGTATTAATTATTTGTAAATATTTGAATATAGGCGATAATTTTAGTTTGATTTGAATGGTAACTCAGCTTTCAAATCCTACAATGACCAAATGTTTCCTTAGGCAGTCTATACAGTTTGTCAAATTTAGGTAAATAAACGGTACTTGTACTACGTTTCGTAGAGTGACTGAGGTTATCGGATGCTCTTAAAAGTGCCGCTTAAGCAGCGTGAAACGTCAGCAACATTACCTATGTACGGACTGTGGCGCTATTGTTCATGGGCGACGGTGTTCTCTTACCATATAGGAGACCCACTTACTCCGTTGTTCCGCTATAGAATTAAAAAAAAATTGTAGCTATTCTATAAAGAAAAAATATTTTCAGTGAAACAATTTGAAGTTTATTTTCACACCTTAAACTTACTTATAAAGCGTCTTATAGCTAAACAGGAAAACATTATTTTGTTATAGCAATTATAAAACATGGATTTTTATAGACATTAACCAAGTTCCGAAGGTTTCTATTGTGAAGGAATATTAAAGATCGGTTCAATAGATCCAAATATTACCCTCTACGAGATCACAAAGAAACTTTAAATCCTTATAATATTAATATAGAAAATACCTTGATTTTGTAAATACATCGATAGTTGAAATGGCGACCCGGAATGAGATATGTACGAAGAATTGAAAGAAATTTTAAAATTCAATACGTCTATCGGTTTATTATGAGGTATTGTTCGGATATCAGTTCGGTTAAATTTATTCACGACCGGAATTCACCGGACTGGAATCAGAAATGAAATAATCTTTATATTCTACGCAGTTGCAAATTCACAATGTTCGCTAATGCAATGCCGAATGCTACGTCAAATGAAATGATTGAACTCAATCATCAAATGCTACACTTGATTCCAATAGTTTTGTATACTTAGATCGTCGTTGCTGAGGCATATAAGCCTACCATGACGCGAGAGTTAGAAGATTTGGTACCCGAAGCGCATAAATATATATATCTCACCCGTGGGAGAGTCACGCTTATACCACGGTCTCCTCGTTTGAGGAAGTGGTAATCCAGAAATTGTATTAGTTGTTACATCGCTTAACGTCCTGGTGAATTCCGTACACTCGTAACATTTAATTTAGCTTTATTATTTCATTATGTTGAATCTTTGGACGCGGCTACCAAACATGTGGCGAAATTCTTATAAAGAAAGTTATTTCCCGCGGGAGATGTATTGAAAACAAGTTGTAGGCTGTAGGTGCGCTGACTGACTCTGCGAGATTTCAACTATACCCGCCCCGTCGGGAGCGGCTCGCAATATTTGAGCGTTCAAACGGAAAACTGTGCGTAACGAAAATAATATGTTTAATATTATATTACAATAGTCTTGGGGCCCAAGTAACTTTTTAGTAAGGTTATAAGCAAAATATTTCCAGTATGTGGTTATTCATTTGTTTAACAATAGTCGATTATAAAAAACAAATGAAAGAGGGAGAGACGAGAGAGGTATCCCTTGCTAAAGCATATGCTAATGCACTAGTTGGACCGGCGCGTCCGAAGTGATACCACGTGCTCACAGAATGCTCAGAGGGTACTAGTAGTTGTACTTGAAACCATGCTTCTACTATGTTTCGCTTAGTGAGTAAGGATATGGGAGGCCCTTAAAAATGGCGGCGTAAAAAAGCCGGCAATATCACCAATGCGCCGATTGTGGCGCGGTTGTCCATGGGCGGTGGTGTTCTCTTACCATATACCACCACTACCACTATACCATTACAATTTTTTTTTATTGTATAATGAACAATGGAGCTAGCGGATCTCCTTTATTAATAGACAAGCGCGCCACAATCCCCGTCTAGATTATATTTCCGGTTTATTACGCTAAAATCCGGCTTCAAAAATCCTCACTCACTTTTTTTATAGCGGACAACAGAGCAGGTGGCACTCCTATATGATAAGAGAACACCCCCGACTATGGACAACCGCGCCACAGTGCGCGCATTAGTTGTGTTGCCGGCTTTTTACGCCGCTTAATCAACACTTTTTAAGGACCATTTTCTTACTCACTCTGCGAAACACAATCCAAGTACCGTTCCAGGCTGAGTATTCTGTTAGCCCGTGGTATCTATCCGGACGAGCCGACCCAATCAGTGCATAAGCATATCCTTCAGCATGACTCTCCTACGGGTGAGCACTATTTCAGACTCAGGATTTTCGAGCCATTGTATCGCTTCGGATCAGCTGGCCCAATTAGTGCATCAGAATATGCTTCTTTCTGGCTTTCCCACACATAAGAAAAGGAAGACAGTGTTAAGACACTCGCCAACTAACAAATTATAACTTTTAATTATTCGGACTCGGAAACGAACCCGATACCTATCGCTTCATAGTAGGCTTGTAATAAAAATAAATAAAAAATGGCCACTAAACTATGGGGCTAAAAAGAGAAAAGTGGTAAGGTCGACCGCATATTGGCCACATTTGCGCGTAATATTTAGAAGCGATATTGAACAATAGCAATTACCAGAATTGTGTAAGTTGAAAAGTATTATTATAAAGCTTCTTTTAAAATAGGGTGGCAAACGAATGTAGGCTTATCTAGGATAAGCTTTCTCTCACTTATTAGCACCCCTGCTGGGCTGTGGGTGTGTTGCCGGCCTATTGGGGATAAGTAAACTCTTTTTTGAATATCCCCAAGTCGTATTGGTTTTTAAGCACCTCTGAAGGTGGCTAATTAAAAAAAATGAGAATGCCATAAAAATGCCCAGTTGCAGAACGACGAGGCAGTAGGGATGAAAATTTTATTGGACTATGCAAGTTCAGCCGTTCCAATGGAAACGGGAATTACCGTTGCCTTGGTACCGTAGAGTCGTAAACTGAACACAGAGATAGGGAGCTGGAATAAAATATGGAAAAATAGTTTAATTCAATAGAATACGGACCGAAGTATTGAAGTGGCATTGCAATGAGATTCGAAGCCTTCAAAGCTTAACAATCCACTGGCTTTATGTTATTTTCTCAGAGCTTTGGTAAACAAAGGTGGAAGCGTGCGTCTGATGCCTTGCAATGATATTAGTCTCGCTTTGTGCAATACCTTCACAAACATTTCATAGAAGTATCCCGTAGCGAATCATGTATTTCAATTACTACCTTTTGTAATAATGAGTTTCCTTTTTGGAATTTCTTTCTTTCTTCCATTTTTACTTTATATTTAAGTTTTTCATAGCTTTGCCTTTTCAAATAATGAATATATATATAAACGTATATATTATTTATTTAATAAGAGTATTTTTCAAGTTTTAATTTTATTTAACAATAACAGCTCTGTTTTTAATACGTCGTCAATTGCCGTCACATAAAACCACGTAGCCCTGCAAAGATTTTAGAAAAACTGTCAAGAAAACAAATTTTCAGTTTATCTATGCTATGTATTTACAATACTTTGTACATTAATATTAGGAATTATTTAATTTAAATAAGGAGGAAAAACATCAAGAAGCTCACCCTGGATAAACGATCATCTGCCCATGGGCACTCTCAGCACTAGCTGGCACATGGATGCGTTGCTACAATTTAACGTTCTCTGTGAATGATATTGATTAAATTGTGAAATTTAATATGTCCATAACGAGTTTCATCATCATCAGCTTATCAAGTCCACTGCTGGACATAGGCGTCCCCCAAAGGTGCCCACCTTTTACGATCTTGAGCGATCTGGTTCCAGCGGTTGCCCGCGATCTTCATGAGATCGGCTTTCCACCGCGCGGCGCTTTCCGGTACGCGGTCGCCACTCGAGAACCTTTCTACCCCATCGTTTGTCGGTTTGTCGAGCGATGTGGCCAGCCCATTGCCACTTCAACTTACTAATACGGCGGGCAATGTCCTTACTTTGGTTCGGCTGCGGATAACCTCATTTCTGATTTTATCTCGCAGCGAGACTCCGAGCATTGCCCTCTCCTTTGCTTGCTGAGTGACTCTGAGCTACTCCATCAGACCCATTGAAAGCGACCACGTTTCAGACGACACAACGAGTTTAGGAGTTTACATTACCTACTATTGACTCAATACATAGAGTATAGAATTGTATACATAGGAAGTCTCAAAATTAAAGCAAGATTTCATTTCAAGAGAAAACACAGTTTGCTGTCTTTTGATTGTAAGTTTTTTATTGAACCATGCAGTACAAAGAATACGATTTTAACAATCGTAACAACCATTAATGGTTGTTTTTATCTTTGTAGTATTTGTCTTATTTGTTGTAATATGATCTAATTATTTACATAGAATATAATATAATTATTATTTATACGGTAGATTTATTTTTAGGATTGCCTACAGTTTTAATCCATGGGAAAGCCTTGCTGAAGTACTAATTGGTTCAGCTCGTTCGAAACGATTTAATATTAATGTTTATGGTAAATGTATAAGGATTCGCGCTCACAGAATACTCAGCGTTAAATAGTAGTTGTACTTAAAACAGTACCTCTACTGTGTTTCGCTTAGCGTGTGAGGATATCGGAGGCCCTAATAATGGTGCTTAAAACTTAAAAAATAGCTTTTAACAACACAACCAATGCGCGGACTAAGGCGAGGTTGTCCACGGTCGGTGCTATTCTCTTACCATATAGAAGACCCCACCCGCTCCGTTGTTCGCTATAGTAAAAAAATCTTTGCTAATGGCTGGAAAATATTATCTTGCGTTAATTTTGAAACACAAATAATATCTGTGTAGATAAAAAAAACTACAATAAAATAACAGAAAAATGAACATCCTTTTTAAGTTCTTTCGTAAAATGTCTGAACATACTGAGTTCGACTATTTCGCAACGGGCTAGTTGTAACTACGATTATAATACAAATGTTTCCGTTGAAGAGCCATGCTCAAGCATTGCACAAATTGGGCCGGCTCGTCTGAAGTGATACCACATGCTCACAGAGTACTCAAACGGAAACGGTACTTGTACTCTAGTATGGTTTTTCGCTGAGTGAGTGTGGTTATTAGAGGCTCTTAAAAATGCCACATGAGTGGCGCAAAAATGCTGGTAACACAATAGCATGCGCGGACTGTAGTGCGGTTTTTCTTGGGCAGCGTGGTTCTATTCCCATGTAGGAGACCCACCTGCTCCGTTGTCCGTTATACCAAAAAAAAAATCAAATATGCCATCCACCACCCGACAAACAACGAACGTGATACATTTCAAAATCTGTTGAAACTTAGTGCTTCATGAATTGTATTACCTAATTCACAAGAGCAAAGCATTAAATATACGTATAACTTTTCCTAACTAATAAAATGCACATATTTCGCAAAGTTGTGGCGTCCGTCTCTACAAGTTTTGACAATGTACCCGGTCTGAATCTAAAATAACATTTAGTTTTACTCTGGAAAGTTACGTGTCCGATATTAAAGAGTAAATGTATTCTAAATAAAGTAGTAGTCTAATAAATAATAGTACTAGTAGTAGTAATAGTGGTAGTCTAAATAAAAAGTAAATGTATGTAATAAGTCATTTAATGAAGAACCTTATTAGGTAAATCAGCGAAAGTTCTTTTTTATGGTACATCGGACATCAGAGAAGGTGATACTCTTATATGGTAGGAGAAAACGGCCGTACCTACTTAGGCAACGGCGTCATGGCAGTTCTTACTGGATAGCGGGGTGCGATGGCGGCCTTGAATTCATGAATGATATCTACATTAGTAGAAAAAATTGTAAACATAAATGTCTGTAAGTATGGATGGATGTTTGTTAATCTTTCACACAAAAACTACATAAAAGATTTTATTTAAACTTTTCATTATTACAGCTCATACATCAGGATAAGACAAAGATGCATGGAAACATTTGCATAAGCACCACCTTTTAAACCAGCTTAAAAATAAACCAACTATTACAAATTTGGTGATAAAAAAAATTGAGTTGTTGTTGAACTAATAGTAGCTTTACTAATAAATGTAAATCGACTAGCAAAAGTGCCGCTTATACGGCATATTTGAATAAATGCTAATGAATTTTTAAAATAAATTGAGAATAACATCTACATTTATTAATATTGTGTAAATTGGCTTAAATTTCATAAGTTAACGGCGCGGAGAAGCGTATTGAGGAACTGGGGTGGGATTTGTTTAATTGAAATCAATATTCCACATGTTTAATTAAACAACCAATATTGACGTCCACATGTTTGATTAAACAATTTTTTCTTTCATACAAATCAATTGTAATGAAAAAGAAATTGAATTTTCTACGATTTATTTGAAAATATATTGCTCCCAATCAGTTTCGTACTCGCATTCAGCATAGAGCGGTTCGAATCGTTGACAGACAGATGCTTTCTGATCAGCTTAACTTAAGTTGCATAGTTATATCTGTTCCCTCAGTATCTTCTATCGCATTTATCACGGGGAATGTTCTGAGAGGCTGTTTGCATTGATACCAGCTGCTAAATTTCATTAATTTTGTCACTTCGATTTTTATCGTTCCCATTTTTTTGTTATCATTTATTGATAACAAAAAAAAATCATGTACACTTTATCTAATTAATTATTATTAACATTATTAATATATTAACTGTTTTATAATCGTAATATAATTGTACAATTATATTTCTATTTCTATTCTAAATACCTGCGACGCATAGGCGGCTCAGTGGGACCTAGCATTCTTTTTTCTATAGCAGACAACGGAGCAGGTGGGTCTCCTCTCCTATATGATAAGAAAACACCGTCGTCCTTGAACAATCGCACCACAGTCCGCGCATTGGTTGTGCTACCCACTTTTTTATGCCCTTGAGCGGCACTTTTTTAGGGCATTCGATATTCTTACCAACTTTGCGAAACAGTACAAGAACCGTTTCGCGCTGTATTCTGTGAGCCCATGGTATCACTTCGGACGAGCCGGCCGAATTAGTGCGTCCGCATATGCTTCAGCATGACTCTCCCACGGGTGGTATGACATGGGAGGAGGACCAATGACGCCAGGTGAGCCACCTGTTCTTTCTCCTCCTGATTTTCATTAAAAAAAGGTGTTCGTATAAAGCTACCTATGACCCAAATAAGGTTTACCAGACTCGCTAAAACCGGTAACCACGATCGATTGCGATTACGATTTAGAAAATATCTATTGCGCACATAATTTTTATAAATAGAGAACTCAATACAAATCTAAACAGAAGTTAGTGTCCTTTATTTTCCTTCCGCAATCTATATATATTATTTTATTAGATATCAATTTAATATCGAGAGCCGTCCGCTCGAGTGCGCCCTCATAATTTATTCAATTCTATTAGAGTGGAAAATCATTGGAAATGTTATGAGAAATACTCTATTCGTCGCAAATATGCCCAAATCAATGACGCCGCAAACATGCTCGTTTTGCACGTCGTGACGATATGTCCAATGAATCCGCTAGTAACGGCTGAGCGATTTTCACGCGCGCCCTACGACATGTCTGTTGCTATCTGTCTTACAAAATAGCGGAATATGTTCGACATCAAACAGGATATTCTTGTAAAGTTGACTTTTCATGTGCAATTTATAAAATATATCAAAAATTGATTCAAAATCCCTTTTTTGTCCGATGAAATATGTAACCCGTGGAAAAAACATGCGGTAGCACTAAGTGGGCCAGCTGGTCTAAAGTAAAACTATGGGTTAACAGAACCTGCGTGAAACAGTGCTTGTATTGTTTCGCTGAATGAGTGAGAACATCGGAAAATGATGATCACCAAAACGTGGAATGTGGCGCGATTATTTATGTGTGTTTCCATAGAGGAGACTCATCTTTCTGTTGCCCGCTATACTATAGGAATTTAGTTCGTGCTTGAGAAATATCCAATTAGTCTTTTTAAATTAATAAATATTATGATAATAAATTAAAATTATTTATTTGAATAGTTTAAATTAAATTTTAATAAAGAAACTTGCACTAAAATATCTTGTCATCGGTTTGCTTTAGTTCTGAAATGCAAAACGACAGAATAAGTAGCACAAAGCCGAGATCAAGCGTTGCAAAGGAAGTTTTAAATTAAATCAAGTTTATTTGTTTAGAAAAAAGAGGATTCGTGTATTGTACATCGTTTTTTTTTAAATGTAACTTGACAAGTGTTTGCATTGTGGATTGCTTTATGGTTTTACCAGATTACCGCCGACCATGGACAACGACGCGACAAACCACGCTTAGGTTGTATTGCCTCATTTTTATACCACTTGAGCTGTATAATTGCAAGGGACTTGATATTCTCTCTGCCAAGTGAGCTCGTAGCTAAGTGGTTTTACGGTTTGAAGGGATACGAACCAAATACCTCACGCTTCATGGTAAACTTATTAAACAACTTATCTACGAAGCTTTCAAATTCTATATAATAATAAATATTGCCCTAATAAAAACGCCGTGAAGCGCCGGCTTAGAATTGCGCTTCCCCAAATCGTCCCGCGGGTGTCGTAAGAGGCGACTAAGGGAATACCGGAGGGCGGTTGCGTCCTCCGCGGACAATATAACTGAACTGCGATCGCCAACACGCCTGCCAAG
>DWCF01006588.1:0-12125 GCA_018230265.1 Delias oraia | reverse complement strand
CGCAGCGGGTGGGCGTCTTTGGGGGAGGCCTATGTCCAGCAGTGGATTTAGATGGGCTGATGATGATGATGATGATTGCTATAAATGCCTTAATATTGGTAATAATGGTAATTGTATATGAAACGGTACTTTTCTTTGTTTCGATGAGTGAGAATATTGGTACCCTTAAAAATACCGCTTAAGTGGCGTAAATAGCCGCCATTACAACTAATGCGCGGATTATGAAGCGGTTGTCCTTGGACGGCGGTGGTCTCTTACCATATAGAAGACCCACCTGCTCCTTTGTGCATTGTAACATAAAAAAAACAAAAAAAATCATAACGCTTTCCAAACAATAAAATAATAGTCACATTACAAGCGATAATTTTGTTGGAGAGCTAAGGTGGTACAAAGTTGGTCGTACAAATTATGTCATAGCGGTCGGCTCTCTATAATATAAACTTGTACTTGTTAGTGGCAGCTGCATTGACCCGAACATTTCATAATTATTGACACGGAACAGTAGGTAATGTTTCAAATGCTAAAACAGTTGAGAATATTCGTGTAAACATGTTAGCGTTTCTATACCTCTGGGATTATCAAACTGCAATTTGTGTTATAGGATTAAACTGTTTCAAATGTTATTTATAAATTTGTAGTTCAAACGTTTAAAGGAATGCTTTAACTTAAAATCAATCGTTTCATTTTTTAGTATAGCGAACAACGGAAGTGGGTCTCCAATATAGTAAGAGAACACCGCAGCTCATGGACACCCGCGCCACAATATGCGCATTGGTTGTGTTACCGGATTTTTACGCCACTTTAAGGGCCTTCGATATCCTCACTCATTCAGCGAAATACAGTAGAAGCACCGGTCCAAGTACAACGATCATTTCACGCTGAGTATTCTGTGAGCTCGCGGTATCACTTCGGAAGAGTCGGCTCAATTAGTGCGTCCACATATGCTTTAGCATGGCACTCCTACGGATGCGACAGTATTAAGATATTGCCCGGCGAATGTCGAGCTCTTCTAGAGACCGAATGAATTATAAATTAAACTTTTATAATTTATAATTGATCGGACCGATATTAAATCCGATACCTCTTGCTTCTATCTAAAAATATTCATTAAATCGCAGAAAAAGTAACGGACATTGATTGAAAATTTGTGTTGCTTACTATAGTAATTTATTTTTGGAGCTATATAGTACAATGCTTTTCTAAAAAGATATTATTTGCGGGCATTGGAGAAACCCACATCACAGCAATAATCGCGTTACGTAACGCAATGTGTTTGCAAAGATATCACAAATGACGCCTCAGCCGGTTGATGTATGGGGTTGGAGTTTTATTTACTGCATATACCTAGAAGACTTGATAGATATTTTACACACCTATCTCTTATCCTTTGTGATGGTCTTTCATATGTCCTTTTGTATGAGGATATCAAGATTTGTTGTGAAAACGTTACAGAAAATCTCTAAACGTATATAGGGATATAATGTTAAAATATTATAACATTATTTATCGTAACCTCTTACAAAGTAGGTTCTAGTTGGAGACTGATTACAATATTATTATTGAGTATCACAATAAATTGAATTAGTTATGTTTACATTCTTTTGTTAATTAATTGAAAATGCTTGGAAAAATAAGTGAAAAGCTTTAAGAATTCACTACAGCTCTTTATTAAACGGATTTCTTAGTGAGGTAATACTCCACGATTACAATGTAATAAACGTTGACCAGGTCAAGAACGACAATGCAGTTTTCGCAGACAGAGCTGGGAATAATAATTTAAAAGTTCGTATAAAACTTCAAGAGATCGAGATAAAGAACTTAAAGTCGATGTTGTTTTCATTCTTCCTTTGGCACGTACGGAGTTAGGAGTTACCGCTCACAAATACTATAAATTGTAGTTTATAAATGCTTTTTTATGAAACCAGGGAGGCACACAATAAATCCATGAGGATTTTCTCTCGTGTGAGAGCCATGCTGAAGTATGGGGACGCACTAAATGGGCCGGCTCGTTCGAAGTGATACTACGGGCTCACAGAATGCTCAGCGAGAAACGGTACTTGTGCTGTGTTTCGCTGAGTGAGGATATCGGACGCCCTTATAAATGCTGCTTAAGTGGCGTAAAAAGCCGGCAATACAACCAATGCGCGAATTGTGGCGCGGTTGTCCATGGGCGTCGGAGTTCTCTTACCATATAGGAGACCCATCTGCTCCGTTATCCGCTATAATATAAAAAAAGGATACTCATCCTTCTTGGTCTCCCTTGGTCCTCCGGCCATGGACACCAGATGCGCCGCGGTATGCTTTAGTGATTCTCTTGTAAGGCCATACTTACAGCGTAGATAAAATTTCAATACATCTACACATGTACTACACATACAATGGTATATAAAAATAATAAATTTGAAACAAACTTTCAATAATTTACAGGAGATTAAAAAGTAAACGTACAAGTAAAATGTATCTATTTTGGGAATAAGTAACAAAATTATAAGATTAATTATTAAAACTTATGCAGAATTATGTGTTATGCTCACTAAACTTATAATATTAATTATTTTTTATAAAAATACGTAAAACCCATATAAAATTAGAACTATATAGTTCGGTAAAGTTTTTCTGTATAAGTGTTAAACCCTTATCACTAAGTCGAATAAATGGATGGAGTAACTCAAAAGCCGACTTAAGCTAATTTGATCTGCGTGGCGGTGATAGGTGATAAGTCACGATTTCGATACCGCCTATCTTTAGTCGAAAATTCAGGCGCAAATAACTTTTTAATAGCGTTACCTTCAGGATAACATAGTTAAAGAGCGAATATTTTTTAATATACAGTCCTGCTGGCTATTTAAAAGTTTTATTCAGACGATTTTTAGACAACTTATAAAGATACAATTCTTTTTTTTATAGTATAGCGGGCAACGGAGCAGGTGTGTCTCCTGTATGGTGAGAGACCAGCGCCGCACATGGACAACCCCGCCACAGTCCGATATCCTCATTCACTTTGCGTAACTTAGTACAAGTACCGTTTCACGCTGAGTATTCTGTGAGCCTGTTGTATCACTTCGGACGAGCCAGCCCAATTAGTGCGTCAGCATATGCTTCAGCATGGCTCTTCCACGGCTGAGAAAAGAATAAAATATATAAATATACGCTATTTCATCTTAGTAACGTAGAAAAAACGGTGGAATACGACGAGGAGGATCACCCAGGGTAAGCGGTCCTCCGTTCATGGACACCCCCAGCCATTGCAGAACCATGGATGCGTTGCCGGCCTATAAGTTAATTGACGCTCTTTTCTTGAAGTCGTATTGGTTTGCAAATACCCCTGGTGGCAGCTGATTCCTCAGAGTGGTGGTATGCGGCACAGAATGCCTTAAAACCGCTCAGTTGTGCAACGACAAACATCGAGGTGATAACTATGAAACATTGTATTCCGTCTCGATGTTTGCTAATGAAATTCAATTGCTGGTATAAATACAAACAGCTCCTCCGAACATTCCCCGTGATGAATGCGATAGAAGATGCTCAGTGAACTAACATCTTTACGCAACGCAAAAGAGTCAAGTTGATCGGAAAGGATCTGGTCGTCAACGGTTCAAGCCGCTCTACGCTAAATGCGATCTAGAGGAAGAAGCCAATATTTGAGAGCTCCCGCCTGGAGGTGCGAGAAATACTCTCTATTAACTATACTAACGTAGCTAGCTACCAAGAGTTAAAGAATGAAACAAGTTTTAAGCTATTTTTATTATTTGATACGATAGTTTATAATAATTTAAATACTAATATTTTGTTATATATAATTATTTTGTATTATATTATAATACTTCAGGTGAATAGCTGAAATAAACGTGGTCTTAATAATATATAATATCAAATATATCTATTTAGTAGGAAGCAAGAAAATTAGGTTTTCACAAACTTACAACAAATAGATTTATAGTTCTACAATTATTCTGCAAGTTATTTATTAATTTAATTAAAATAATATAAACTCCATTGCTTAAGCGACACATAAATTCAAACAATAGTATAATAGATTATAAATGACATAATACATTTTGACTTTCAACCATAAGCCAGTAGTACAAATATATGTTATTATGATAATGCAGGTGACATGGCTCTATGGTTTTGCCATGCCCCATTAGGGACCGGTTGTATCTTAAATGAAAACTTTATTTAGGACAATATCAAGATTCAGTAGGGTAGTAAGGAACGTGCGAATGTATCACATACACTTTACGCAGCATAATGAGATGTTCCCGGATTCCCCGGGGAGACGGGGGCGCATAAGATAATGTTTAATTACCCGTATATAATTAAACTCGTCTTTTCTATTCTAATCTTTGAAATACAATAAGTTTGTTCGTAATAAATGAGTTTTAATACTACGTGGCTTTTTATTTATATATCGCGGATCTTTTTTGGTAACAGAACATCGCCGCGTATGCACAATAGCGCTACATTCCGCCTTTGGTTGTGTTGTCGGCTTTTTACCTCATTTGAGTGGATAATTTTACGAATATCCTATATGTTATGTTATGTTATTCTTAAAAAATAACTGAATCCTCATCGAAGCGTATCGTAACACGCGTTTCACGCTGGTATTCTGTGAGCTCGTGGTATCACATCTGACAAGCCAGTTAGTGTGTCATCATATGCTCCACCTTCGCTTAAAAGGCAAAAAATAATTAAAACCAAAAAATTAAATTATAAGCATTAAAGCAATATAAGCATTAAATTTAAATATAAGCATTAAATCAATTTAAAGCAAATTATTTTCCGTTTGTAGTAACTACTAATATGCCAAAAATGTTATATTCAATTGTAGTTCGTATTTATTTTTATTGAACTACAATTCAATAATGTATATTGCCTTGCTGTATAAATAAATTTGAAGAATGTACTTTTTGAGAGATTCGTAGTTTAATGGTTTTAAAAGTGTACCATGAAGCGAGAGGTAACGGGATCGAATCCCGGTCAGGATAATTATAAAATGTAATTTTATTTATAATTAATTTGGTCTCTGGAAGGGACAGTGACTGGGCGAGTTTCTCAATACCGTGGCACCCGTGGGAGAGCCATATTAACACATATGCTGAAGCACTAATTGAGCCGCTTTATCAAAAGTATAACACGTGCTCACAAAATATTCAACGTTAAATGGTAGTTGTATTTGAAACGGTGCTTCTACTGTGTTTTGCTGACTGATTGAGGATATCGGAGGCCCTTAAAAATGCCGCTTAAGCGGCATCAAAAGCCGGCAACACAACTAATGGATGGAATGAGGCATGGTTGTCCATGAGCGATGGTATTGTCTTACCATATAGGAGACCCACCTGCTCCATGGTCCGCTATAGAATAAAAACGTACGTATTATTATCATAAAACATTATTCTAAGGTAATTTCTCGAAAAGAAAATAAATAAATCAGAGAAAAATTTGATATGATTTTAATCACGTACAGGAAGCTTCTATCTCGAAGCTCACTGAGTGAATTGCCGCACTTTTTTCCGATCACAAAGAAATACAGTAAATTTTTAAAATAATTTGAATTTTAATAGGTGAAAAGCTAAATAAAGTAAGTACGTTACATTGAATTAAATTTCAACGTCACACTTATTAAAACTATTATAAAAATATCAAGAATCAAAATTATTTCTACTTTTATAACGTCCGAAACCAACTCAAAAGTCAAAACGCTAAGACAGGCAAATATCTGAACTTAGTGAACTTTGAAATTATTTCAATCCAACAAATGGAAGCAGGGCATTCCATAACGTTACTTTACTGATTGTGAAATTTTCATCTTTTCTGTGAATAATAGAAATTTTCCCGCAATAAAAACTTTCTGGGTAATATACAATCTACAATCAGATATATCATGGCAGTTCTATCAAAGAAACATAAAATCATAACATTTACTTATGTCATTAACAAAATATATTTGAATTAGACTTTTGGTAAATCTTTTTTATGAAAGAGATTTTATATGGCGTTTCAAAGTTATTTTAATCTGAATCAAATCTCTTTTTAGTAGGTATTACAATTATCCAAGTGAACTTATGATTATTTTATAATATAATTAATCATATTCAAATTGCTATAAATCACAATTTATTATTTTTATATGTAATCTATATGTTGAATTATTATATACTTTAAAAGATTATAACATAATAATTACTTAATAATGCTTAGTGTATGATATGATTCTTATATGATATAATACCTATTGTTTATACTCTGAATGCACAGATAATATATTTCCTTACACACAAGAACTGTACGCTGTTAAGTAATATTAACATTAGTATATATTACTGTAGGTTTTCTTGTATCACATTTTCTTAAACTGTAACACAAAATAATATTGTTAAAGTTGAACTTAAGTTGCCTAAAATAATTTTAATATTTCTTCCAATTAATGTGTTGTTATGCTTTATTATACAAGCAATATGAAAAATGTATTATTTTTATTGTTGAGTCTCCTCTAAGGCCAGAGATCATAGCCCGCCCATAGTCAATCGCGCCAATTCACGTTTTGAATTGTTGCCTCTATATTCTTCAATCACTCAGGGTAACACCGTACAACAGAAAAACTTCCCAAAGTGGTAAAGAATGTAGCTTCCACCCCAATATTTATGTGCAGAGTTAAGCGGTGGTTGTTGCTGGAGGTTTCTACAGTGTGGAGAAATTGTTCAAACTTCCAGTTGTTTCCAACTTAGTGTAGAACAAATAAATATATATAATTAATGAAATGAAATATTTTTACTCAACATTTAAATACAAAAATGCAGCTCGTTGAACGTCAAAATCAGTCTATCACTGGTTCCAAGCTAAGCCCACTGAAAAGAACCGGCGAAATAAACTCAGTGAGTTTAACTTTTTCTTCCGTGAGATAAGCATAACGTCCCTTATTAGTATTTTTTTATTTGTTTACGGAAAGATTTTGAACATATCGTATATAGAAATTTCTTTTCTTTACAAGTTTATCTAAACATAAAACAATCTAAGTTGTATTCAGCATAATAATGCGCTATAAAGATATCCGAATGAATAGAAACAGATTGTAATCGTAAAAACTTTTAGTAACTTCTCTGTTCGAAAAAAGTATTAAGTTGATTCGAACTATGCACTTATACCTTTGCGTGACTTTATCCTCTACATTTTCAGTAATGATAACTCACAATGAGAAACTGCTATTTTTATTATTAACCAAGAATAAACTAAAATGCTTATCATAAAAGTTGAACATAGAAAATTCGTAGTAACTTGAATTTTTTACACATTTACGTAGCGAAAATTATTTAAATTTAAAATAAACGAATTAATTGAAAGATGAAGAAGACCTAGTAAAAATATATAGCCCTAATAAGAAAGTGCCTGTTGCTTGGTTGCGTAAATATATAAATGAATCATCAAAATAAAACGACGGGCTTCTGTGAATAACGGAAAATGACTAACAATTTTATTGATACGTTACGTAGAAATACTTGAATAACGTATTCAGAATATTAAATAAAATGGGACTACCAACATAGCCCGCCGTATTAGTAAGTTAAAATGGCAATGGGCTGGCCACATCGCTCGACGAACCGACAACCGATGGGGAAGGAAGGTTCTCGAGTGGCGACCGCGTACCGGAATATGTATAGTGGCCTATGTCCTCTGTATATTGGTGGTGTTGTGTGTAGTTAGTTGACTTAATAGGCTGACAATATTGATGATAATTCAATAATTCGCAAAAGGTCTTCGTTATCTGTTTATTTTTCTTAAACCAGAACTAAAATTGATTCACAATGTCACTGTAAATGATTAGGAGACTCATACATTCACAGATTCATCAAATTATACGTTCCTTTTTTAAATCCCTCTAATTGAAAAAAAGGAAATTTAATAATTATAAAAAAATTGTTCAGATGTATTTATACATTATAAATAAAATCATTGTAAATATATTAATTTGTGAACTGTTACAGATATTTTACTCTACAGCGGACAACGGAGCAGGTGGGTCTCCTATATAGTACGAGACAACCTACGCCCTTGAACAACCGCGTCACAATCGGCACATGGTTGTGTTGTCGGCTCTTTACTCCACTAAATTGGCCTTTTTAAGGGCCTCCGATATCCTCACTCACTCTGCGAAACACGGTTTCATTTCGGAAGAGCCGCCCCAAATAATTCTTTATGGCTTCAGTATGACTCTCCCACGGGTGACTAATAAAAATATCTCTAATAACGATTAAGTCTAACTAATAACGCCCACAATATTCGTTACTGAATATTTCTACAATAACTAGTCTTATTTAACTACATAAAATATAATCTTATATAATCTTTATTAATATATAATCTTTATATAATTAATAAAATTGATTACTGCATAAATTAGTGTTTAAGCAATAGAAACTGTCTGCCTCTAAGAGGGCTTGAGTAATTGTAAAACTACTGGAGGGTATCGAATGGAAGTTTCCTAACAAATTAGTTGGGGATATTTTATTTGGATACTTATGGCTAATTACTTTGCGTGCGAGTTCATTTGAAAGACGTACATTTTAATGACCTTTTTTGAAAAGATTTAGAATTTCTTAAGTAGCATTGAGTTTGCCTTTTTTCAATATTATTTCAGGTTAAAAAGCTTGGAACTGGGTCTCGAACTTGGCTGAGATTTCACTGCTTATGTATGAAACGTGCCTTTTATTTAACCTATGACTTTTGTTTAATAAAAATCCAATGATACTTTATATAGATAAAGTACTCAAAAGTTTTAGAATTTACAATTATGAAACTGCTGTAGTCTGTAGGTAGAAATAAAAACTTTTTTGCTTTTCTCAAACCAGTTTAAAGATAAATGTATCTAAAAAATAAAAGTCAGTTGCCAAGATATAAGCTGGCTTAGTTCAAATCGAGGAAAACCTTACTATATTTTAAAAGTAAAATGATAAAAGATAAAACAATATTTTCTTTTAAGAAATAATCTAACCGCGTCAAGACTTAGCTACAACCTAACAGCTCACAGACAGCTTTTCAATTCTTAAAAATTTGATATTTGCCACAGACAATGATATTATTTGAAGTAATATAACGGTATTTTTTATCTAACGAGAAATTTATATTATTAATTACTAAAAATGATGAGAGTGTATCTATTGGAAGAAGAATGAATTTTTGAGAGCCTCGTAGCTAACTGGTTTAATAATTCAACCATTAAGCCAGAGGTATCAGGTGGCAATAGCGGTCCGGAAAATTATAATTTAATTCATAATTTTTTCGTTCGCTGGAAGGGCTTGACAGTGGCTAGGCGAGTGTCGTAATACTGACGCACCCATGGGAGAGCCACGCTGAAGCATATGCACTAACACTAATTGAGCTAGCTCATCCGAAAAGATACCACTGGCTCACAAAATACTCAGTGTGAAATGGTAGATGTACTTCACTAAGTGACAGAGAAGCGTAAAATTCCGGCAACACAACCAATGCGCGGTCTGGGTGTCCTCTAACCATATAGGAGACCCACCTCCATTGTCCGATATACCATAAAAATCCTCTACTCAAGATGAGATAGTTATCAATCAAGCAAAGATTAGCAAGCACATTGTGCCGCTGACACATCTCCAAAAGCTGAAAGTTCCATGAACATCTCCCGCCTCGATGTAAACTTCACATTATTACCGGCAAAACTTACTGCCTTCGGTAAACACGCTGCTATTGTTCGCTAATTTGATCCAATATGGTTCAAGTGAAAGGTTTATATGAGTTTATGTATGCGACTAGCGAAAATCACGTCGTCTTGACCTGGTAAGAGTTGCGGCAACTATTCGATGCGGGTACTATAAGACGAGAGGGACTTATTTAGCTATGGGCTGCTGAAAGTGACTATAATGAAGTGAAGTAAGTTGGGAGATACTGATAGAATAAGATATTATAGAACAACGGATGATCAGAAAATTTCCTTTTATTAGAACTTTTTTATCTATCTTTATCTACAGTAAGATACTACTGTACCATTTCGCCCCTGGACACAATCACACTAGCAAACAACAAGCTCATAGCCTCCATCGAGGAGAGGAAAGGTAACAAAACAGACGGTAGGGTTCTGTGTAGGGACCGCGGTAAAAACCGCCCCCGCTTCCGGAGAGGGCGGTTTTTACGAGGCGAGGACCGATAGTTCTCGGGAAGCGCACTCTGGTGAGCTTCCGGCCGGCCGCCCAGGCGGCCAACGTCGCCGCGACGGCTCAAGCCGAGGTTCGTGTCTCGCAGGAGGCGCCCTTGGGTCTGTCGCGGTTATACAGCAATTTCTCGGCGAGCCTACGGCTCGCCCCAAGTCCGCGAGAAGCTGTTGAGGCCTTTTGCCGACAGCGGTTAGTCCTATCAAAAAAAAATCACTTAATAAAGCTGTGCAATTTACATTAGCTAGAGAGAAAATGAGTGGAAATAAAACAGGTAGTGAATGTATGCCAACAAAAGAATTGAAGAGGTAGCCTGCGCTTAGATCTGGGTCAAGTCAATCGAGCGTTGCCTTAAGACGTGGACAATGGGTTCGCCTATATTGTATGCTCCGGACAGCTACAAACGCTGTACATACATACCAGTAAGTAAAGTAACAGATGCTAGGGTAGCCAACAAATAGATTAATATCCATTTTTATGACAAAACCTGTAAGCTATAAAGAACGTCGGCGATTTATGTCCAACAATATAAGAAAATTCAAATGAAAACACGCCTAGCCAGTTCCCCGCAAACAGACAATACATCAGCCGAAGTAAACAAAAACACTTAACATATAATGGGAACACAGTGGCGAATAAATCACTGCGTCCTATTTTTCGCCGGCAAAGCCGAATTAAGGTATCTCTTGGTAGATTAAACTTAGTCCATTAAAACTTCGCTCGCTATAGGCTCAGTCTATTGATGAATATTTCATGTTCTACATTACTTCACAAGATCCCAAATTGGCATTTTGAATCCTTGCTCTTATCAATTGCCTAGTGCCTAATTACTTGGAAAAATTGCGAGGTCGGGAATTAAACTTCCGTTTCAAATCCGAAGGCATCCGAGATAATATGCACATATTTATACAGCTATTTTCTTAAATATTTGTTACGAAAACAGTTTTGCGATGTTAATCAAATTATTTATACACTCTCTGGTTGTCGTGCGATTCTTGAATGCGTACGTATCATTTCTAGATTTATCTATGTTTATTTCAGTCAAATATTTTTATTAAATTTTGGTTTCAATGAAGCTCTTATGAACGTACCACCGATTCAGGAGGAAATTAGTAGAAAAGAATCGGCAAGAAAATTAGCTGTATTTTTAAAAATTAAAATGCATTACTAATTAGTCCTTAGGTCTAGTAATAATATGGTTATTAGATTAAGTTGCGGGTGCAGGATTTTGATTTCAGACATCTTTGTCCTGAATGGAATCAGTTACGCTATAGTATGCCTTATTAACTAAAACTTGTTTCACAACATTTTTGAATTTTCCTTCAGTGTGCTCAGTTACCGCTTTAGGAATTTGTTCTAAAATTGTACGCACCTACAGATGAAAGAATTTGGAGTCCGCGACAATCTGCACCAACAGGATCAAGTTTATGTCTTTTTCGTGTATTACGATGATGGCGATTTCCAAGCACCCTGAGCAGGTGAAGGCTTCGACAAGCATACATTATATTTTTGAACACACAGAGAAGGAAAGCTAAGACACGTTGAAAGCCTTGTAGCTAAATGGTTTCATAGATCTACCATGAAGCGAGAGGTATCGGGTTCGAATCCCGGCCCGGGCAATTTATAATTTATTCGGTCTCTGGAAGGATAGTGGCCGGGAAAGTGTCTTAATACTGTCGTATCCGTGAGAGAGCCAAGCTATAAAAATGCCGCTTAAACGTCATAAAATGCCGGCAACACAACCAAAACGTGGACTGTGGCTCGATTGTGAATGAGCGGCGGTGTTCTCTTACTATATATGACAACCATCTGTCCCGTTGTCCGCTCTCTCATTAAAAAAGGAATATTAGTAATTCTATATTAGTAATTATTAATAGTTGGGAATGCCTTACTCGAAGTTGTTGACGAATACGTCTACCTTGGGCAAACTGTCCAGTTAGGTAGGTCCGG